>CAJPEV010001744.1:0-58577 GCA_905338385.1 Darwinula stevensoni | reverse complement strand
GACTATCGCAGTCCTGATTATCCTGGGCGACGACTGAGCCAGTATGGAGTACCCGAGCCGAACTCATCATGCTGGATTTGGTTCGTCTTGGTCACCCTCAACGGAAGCCCCTATGACATGGTTGGACCTGAGATATTACGGCCTTCCGCATCACTGGGGTCCATCCTCGCGACGTGGACGCGCGAACCACTGAGGACTGAGACGCGAACCACTGCTGGATTTGGTTCGTCTTGGTCACCCTCAACGGAAGCGGTGAATGTGATCGTGGCTTTTGATAATTTACGGAGGATGAAGGGTGAAAGTTCTTTAAGAAAAAGAGTTATGGAATAGTGATCGTCACAATAAAAAGGAGCGGCGGCAGTTCAACATGAACAATACAGTAAAACTCGGTTATAACGTCATCGAAGGGACCTGGGAAAAATCGTCGTTATGACCGAGGTTGCCTCTACTGACATTCCCATTTCCTGTTTTCAAAATAGATGCTACTTTATATAACGTTACAACTCCAGTTTACATTGGTCATACACTAGCTTCAGTTTCAGGATTGACCCACTAACCGTAATGTTCGCACTTCTTTGGACCTTGAACTACTTTATATTTTAGCAAAGCCTCGTCGACGTCATCTCGACGGATCTACGAAGTTTCTTGTTTTGTGACATGTTCTGGTAAGCACGGATGAAGCTGTCACGGTTTTCCCAAATTGTGGAAACAGATGAACAGATGTCCATGTTTTTCGAGGGGGTTTTGTCTTTACTTCGAACACTTTCTAATAAGTTAATCAGGCACACTCCCCTTTGAATAGTGAGGGCTTGCCTCTTTCGCTTTCCACTGGCCATCCCCGGCCACCTACGTTGGGCCCAAATTGGAATTCGACATTTCCGATGTGGGCCCAACGTTGGTTTCCAACGTTGGTCCCTCGTAGGCTTGTCCCGCGGCTCCACGTTGGGTCAACGTCAAATGTCGACGTGCGCCATGACATTCAGGGGGTTAATGGCGGTTTCGATTGAGATTGTATTGCCGTACGTAATTGTTGAGCTCCCTACCGAGGAGCTTGCCGCCGAGTCTCTCTCGGTATGGCTGGAAGTACTCCAGGGAATAGTACTTCCTCCGATTGTCATCTTTCGAGGCCTTCACTTTCCATAACAGGATTTAAGCCCCATTAGGACCTTCGTCCCCTATGAAAGTGCTTATCCGGCAAGACTGGGATGATCATATCTTTAATCACTTTAATTTCTTGAATCTTGAAAAAGCTCCCTGAAGAGAACTAGATGCAGCCTCTATAATCTAAGAGGTCTTCTTTCATCCTCCATATATCGAGTAAAGCCCCTATTTGAATCATGCTTCCTCCACGATTAACAAGGGTCTGTTTGGACTGTTTAATCTGTTCAAACAAATGAACGGAGAAATTCGAATGTCTTCCTTCACGATCTATATGGAAATGGATCAAGTACCGCAAGAAAAGTACTGGGGTCTTAAATAGATGAATCACTCCTTGATCCCATTGAAATAACGGCCGCATAGTCGCCATCTCGCATATGCTGTGGGAAGCTTTTTGTTCAAATAACTGAGATAGATGTCGCATCCTGAGTCATGAGTCATGACTCATGACAAATGTTGACTGCTGCCCTAGCGCCAATGTGGGGCCAACACGTTCAGCCCACTGCGATGATTGGGCCACTTTTCCCCACTCGCAGCCAACGTGGGCCCAACGTATTGTGCTGCCGGGGATGTTGTCAACGAGAAATGCGATGGCGACTGAAGGTAAGATGATCTTGTTAGTTACTGGGGATTATCCCTCCCTCACCCGCCTCCAGTCACACTCACATGACTCTCAAGGAATGCCGATTCCAGGAAAGATAACGTTATGGCTCGCCAACGCAAAATTTTTCCTATGATGGAAATTCCATTTAAGAATGACGGATTAGGGACATCAACGTCGTCAATTTCGTCAGTGGGACCTTGAATAGACTTCGTTATAACCGAGGTACTATGTAACGTGCCTTATGGGCTATACGCCGGGACCTGGCGCTTATCGTCGTTATAACCGAGTTCAACTATAATTATTTCCCTGTAGAAACATGAGTGGGGGGGAGGATTCACGGGATTGTAGACGAGTCGAAACGAGACGAGTTGAGCGAGGAGGTCCATCCCTGGATTCACTGTAGAGTGATAGTAAAAGGATAGGAAGAAGGCCAATTAGGGGTGAGCAAACGGCGTCGGACAGGCAGTCTGAGGCAAGTGAAGGAAATCAGGCTGTCCTGTACCGTGCAACAAGGGGGTGGGAGCGAAGAGGAGGAGGAGGAAGTTCTTTGGGTGTGAACCCTGAGTGCGTGACCTCATCGGGACGTTCCAGTTCCGCCCGTCTCCCTGACTTCGTCCCGCAAGGGGAACCTCACCGATAGGCTTATTTATGCCGCTAACATCCTTCGTATCCATTTTCGCTCAGAACTCCATTCGGAGTGTCGAGAGACCTTCGGTGCTTGCCGACAGGGAGACGATCGGCAGGGGGAAGAAATGGACCGCCTGCAAAATCCGGAGCATGTTCAAAATTCGGTATTCGAAGATTTCGTCGAGTGGGATCTCACGATCTCGACATCCCATAGCCTCTGTCACCTACGAAAGGTCACGATAACGTCGACGAGACGCACGCGACGGACGATTTCGACGGGAAATAAGCGTTTAATCGGAGTTACCACCATCGAGGTATCTTATGTAGCAAGGGAGCAATCTCGATTCCAACGAAATCGGTCGGAACTAGCAACGGCTTTTCGACCGTACGACTGCTTTCCGGCAGACGGAATATAACTGAATTTTCAACTAAGTGAACGTGCACATGTTCTGTGATGCGTTGAATCGGCCCTGATTTTCCAAACGCAAAAGCAACAAATACACAACCAACTGCAGAACCGAGGGATCGTCCTTCGACCCGGTTTCCCCATTTCCCCGTTTTTTTTGTACAAAAAAGGAAACTTCTCGGGAACATTCCTCCTTCCTCTTCCCAGTATTGAGACGTTTTTATGAGCAGTTGCATGGAAATATCCCGAAGTAAGGGGTATTTCGAAGGAATCCAAGTATTCCGATCGGTGACGACACCACATCTCGTTGCATCGACACGTCAGGAGATTATTGCTTAATGCGAGACTAGCATAAAGCTATCTATGTCGTGATAATATAGTGCCGTAATAAAAGTCGACGGTCGTCTGTCTGTTCGCTGGCGGCCAGAACGAGCCGATTTTTCCGAACTCGACCGGATTTACCCGATTCGAATCGTAACCGAATCGGAGCACATTCGTACCGATCAGGTGTTTTCGCAGGCAGCGGCTACACGTGCGGTGTATGCTATGAATGCTATGAACCCGACAACGCCACGGGCAGACGACGCATTCGCGTAGACTGTATAGAATGGAGGTTTACGAGAGTAGAACTCTCGTGAACCTGACAAGAAATGGGACCGATTTCGGGCGGCAAACGAGGATCGCCACGAATGTAATGCCTCCGATTTTTTCTACCATAAACTTCCGGCAATACGAACTGGAAAATGCGCATGCGGATATTTTCGAACGTCCTCCCATTCTTTGTAAAATTTCGTGTTTCCTACCCGGAAAGTTTCTCGACTGCGGCGATTCGAAACGGTGGAGTGCCGTGACGTCCGTCACGAACGCGGAGCAGCGATAGAAACCCTTACCGGCGAACGAGTACCACCGATAAACGTCCATCGTCGTGAAGATGTTTTCCATGGCGATGCACGCGTCCGTGCGAGTACCGTGCGTCGCTGGGTCAGACGTCGGAACGGTGGAGAAAGAGACGCGAAAGATCGGCGCGTCGTCACTCGTCACAGTCGTCGATGGCCGACCGCTGGGTCCCCGATCTCTCGAACTTCTCATTCTTGCACGCGAAAGAAGACGATGCCCACGAAACCGTGATCTTACACCTCGCCCCGAAAAAATCATCGTGTGAGAAATATCGATCGTATTTCCTCGAAATAGGTGAAATTCAATCAGGGAAGAGTATTTATCCTCAAATTTGAGAGAGTGCTTCTATGGCTGTAGCAGTGAACAAAGCGAAAAGGGGTGAGCTTTTTTTTGGTTCACTTATAGTTCTGCGGATCCCTTCCTTCTCTCCTCCCGCCCTCCCCCTTTCTCCCACCCCTACCCCTGTATGGTGCTCGGAGTCATTTGACACTTTCGTAACTTTTGGCAATTTTGATGTCAAGAATTTTTGAAGTCGGAGGAGGGGAAGGGGGTGGAGAGAATCCAAATGCCGATTTCGTCGTTTCGTTCGCCGTCTTTACGTTCCGAACCGACGACACGATCGGAGAGTCATCGCTCCCGAGCGGCACGAGAACTTTCAAGAAATCGTTCGAGGGCTCGAAGAGTTTTGGAACGTACGATGTTTGCGGGCGAACGGCGTTCGAGCGTTCGGCCGAGGTGCCGTTTCGTCACCGACATCCTATTCTTTTCGAAGTTTCCGAAGGACATCGGTCGAACGTTCGACAGAACTCTTTTAAGTAGCCGTGATACTCGGACGGAACGGGCTGCGAGTCTTCTGGCAGTCGCTCGAACGAACGAGGTTCGCACGACCGATGCGAGGTGACACCTAAATTCCCGTCGTAACGAGGGATGCAGATGCAGTATGCAGATAACGACTTGTGATTTAAAAAAAATTTTATCTAAAGGTTCGCCACGGACACGTAACTCCGGAGAGGAAAAGGAATCTAGTAGCTGATAGAAATATGAGAAAGAGCGCGAAAGAAGGAAATAAGTCTCACGAGAAGACAGGAAGGAGGGAGTTGGAAGTAGGCCTACTACCTTCCTTCACGAAAGATGTTACTATACGCAATGAGACCTAGAGAGAACCTACCACGTGCTGGTCCTTGGCGCAAATCAGAGCAGGGCTGTCTCTTTAGAATTTAGGACCTTTTACGTAAATTCTTTGAACGTTCTGGCACTACTTCGGAACGTTCACGTCACGTTCTCGATGAACGTTAAGGGAACGAATAATTTTCCCGTTCTTAATCGCCACATTTTTCGGCCATTCGAAGCTTGAAAAGAACGTCGAGGATGTCGATTGCGCGTTTGCTGTACCTTAAATAAAACTTTCTTCTAAAATTTTCCAGAACGTTACACCATTTTTTTTTTCTGGAAGATTTGAACACTTTAATAACTTTCCAAAATACTCCTGATAGTTCAGACAACTCTATTCTGATTACATTTTGCTCAAACTGGATGTATCCAGAAATTTCTAGTACAATCTCTTCGGGTTTTTGGTCACTTGCTGCCACAGTAGTGTTTGTAACTCCTGATACCATGGCAGTCCCAAATTTAAATTTTGAGCTCTAGTGCAAAAGAAATTGAGAATGTTGTGATAATTTTTTTTATAAAGAAATAAAAATTACAATTTCCTGTAATTGACTTTATTTTCATTAAATGTCCTTGTGCTACATTTAATTTGAAAGGGCGCGAAAAGACCTTACAAATGACCTCGATTTCAGCTTTCTATGTTGATTAGAACAAAAGTTATGAGCACTTAAGTGAGGACGACTTGACCCAAAATTGGTCACTCTTTGCTCCTTTCACGTTGCTACATCTCTGAGGTAGAGTACTTGAGGTAGAGAGCTGTAATTTGGCATGGAATGGTTTCTCAATAGCCCCTACAAGCTCAGCAAATTTCATGGAAATCGGAGTGGGTCAGATCAATTTTCTTTTTTTTGTGTGTTGATTTGACATGGAATGACCCAAACACTCCAGTAGTCGAATTTGACAGGAGTCAGATTCGCGTACTACACCGGCTCCGAAGGCAGAGGCCGAAGGCTATTTACTTCCAGCCGAGTTCGATTGTATCGCGCCCTATCCTCCTCGTTGGTTCTCTTATTCCCAACAGATATAATTATAATTATGATTATGTGAGACAGTTTCAATACACTGCCCCGGTAAATCGTGCTACGATCTTTTAGTATGCATTAACACAATCATGCAGTAAGGACGTAAATGAACAAATCTGTGGGTTTTATTTTGCTTATTTTATTTCAGAATATATTTTCCCCCGATGAGCTTTCTCAGCCCAGACACATGCCGAAATCAGCGATAGCGTTTTCGAAAGAGAGGCCATTTTCTTTTTCCAAATAGGAGTTCGAGTCCGAAGTGGAGTGAGTGAGATTTCCTTATGATCCGAACGCACTCATCGATCGACCGTACGTTATGCGCACACCTGCACACCACCACGCACACCACTACGCACGCTGAGTTCTGCTTAAGTTTCGCGACGCGCACACCCTATGCTCTGCTGCCTGACATACAGGACCCTCATCCGGTTCGCTTGGATGCACACTGTCACGTTCCTAACGTCCGCGAGAGCGAACTTTATCCATACGTCCACGTTCGTAAACGAGATTTTGTAGAGACTCCAAGCGAGAGACGTGTGTGCAAGTTCCACCTTCTGAGGACTCGTAGTGATTGCCGTCGGATCATGTGGAATCCGATTGCTTAGCGGCAACCCGTAAACCACAGAGATGACTCGAACCCGTTATAACAAACACGATGCGAAGAGCAGGTAAGCGCCGTCTAACGGTCACCCTCTCCCCGAACTCAAGTTCTTCGCTATCTCCTGCAGATGTCCACACACCTTGCTCCACTCGAATCCCATTTGCGTTTGTCACATTCTCGTTCGTTTCATCTTTCCCATACTTCCCGTTCACCTCTTAAGAGGGCGATCTTTATCACCGATCTATTCAATATCAGGTTGTAAAGGTGAAATTTAGACATTTTCCAGAAAACAATAAAATCTGTGACCAAGGAAAATGGAGAAGCAGAATCTGCGTCGGCCGGAAAAGAAGACCTGAATACTATTGAAACAGCGGCCAGTAAATCCCAGCCTACTGAATGCGTAGCGAGCTGCCCACAATGCCCACTGGTCACTCTACTTATACACCTACATAGAAAGTTCTAACATTTTCCAGATTTTTCTAGAAAAAATCGAAATGTCTAAATTTCACCTTTACAACCTGATATATCTCATTGCCCCCCGTCGCACCGAGGTGGGGAGGGAGGGATACCTATATAGAATGTCTAAATGCGAAGAATGTCTAAAGTGTTAGTCCTACCTCCAAAACCATTTGAAGAATAGCAACGGAACGCGAAGACTCCCATCTGTGATACTTCAAATACCGACCCTCCTCTCCAATGAATACGTGATCGCCTTTCGCCAGGAGACACGACCTCCTCCTTCGAGCCAACTTCGATCAACCTCACCCCGGCTGCCAGGTTTCTTTGCACACAATCTACCGTTGTTGGGATCCGAATGAGATTTGTGCAGTGACGGCTCGTGATATTCAGCGCTAGTGGTTTGTCTACGAAGGCAGCGCCTTCCCCTGCCTACCCCTTCTCCATAGACAAATCACTAGCGCTAAATATCACGAGCCGCCACTGGACTAGAGTGTCCTCGCAATGTTTTTGCTGCGTCATACGATTCTCCCCGGGGACCTCGTACGATGCTACGCAAATGTGCCTGCCTAAACCGACCACCTTTACGAAGATGATAGGGAGTACGATGACATCAAGAGCTACCGATAATTTTAATTGTTGCAACTACTCATGACTACCTTCTAAAATTAAGTTCTTTATCATCTTGAAGCTTGAAAGCATTGGGGGTTGTGATTCAAGATGTTTTTCACTGTATCATCATATTCTTGAGCAGGGCCGGATTAAAGGGGGGGCTGTTGTCCCGGGCCCCACTCTTCCAGTTCCAGAGGGGCCCCTGAAGGAACTTAAAAACGTTAAGTATTTGCATGAAGTGGAGGGGGGGAGGGGGAAGAAATTCACTTACCCCGGGCCTCGCAACTTCTTAATCCGGCCCTGTGATAGAGCAGTACTAAAGGTTCACTACCTCCTCGTTCGCCTTCCCCTATCTTGCCCATCCTCCCCTCCCTATTCCCTATTTAAATATGTATTAGGGTTTTGTGGAATTCAGGGGGGATTTCGAATCTCCCTAGGGAGAGACAGAATTTCGCTAAACCCGCGGGTTTAGCGAAATCCTCTCAAAGTCGTGTCAATGTCACAACACCCTAGGGAGATTCCATGTCTCCCTGGCTCGAAAATTACCCTTCCCACGGCATTTCCCGCCGAGGGCAATTCTCCTTTCGTTTGTATCTGAAGAATGCCATGCTTACTTCTGCCTGCCACTAACGAATTGTTGACAACCATGTACTTCTTTGCATCCCAAGAACAGACAGAAATATGTCGTGTCCCCGGATCCTGCGGGTGAAACTCGCGAGAGTGGTAAAGTAAGAAGGTGGCGGTTTTGGGGGACTTCCGCTGGCGTAACTGACTCGCCTTTCGTGCCAAAACAGTTAGTAAAGGCAACTGACGAGCGCTGTGGAGGCGCCTCGTGGCGTGACGGTGTCCTTGACGAAGACTTCGAGAGCAGGAACAAGCTACGCCAGTGGGGATGCAGGATCCATCTGCAAATACAAGAAGTCTTGCCGCACCAACAGATGCAGGTGTAAAAGATGGCAAGACATACTCATCCAGTTTCATGAGGGAAAGCCGTGCGACCTCCCAAAATGAGAAAGGTTTAATCGACTCTGTTTCGAATATTATTGACGTTGATTTTTTTATTGCTACACATGGACTGAAGTGAAATTCCATTTCCCCCGGGTGTCTTGATTCTCCCGATCCCTAGGGGTAAACAAAAAGAAGCAGTGGCGGCTAATCCGGGTGATTTGAAATCCCCCTAGGGGGAGGTGACATAATGGAGGATTTCGAGATTTCGCTAAACCTTCCATCGTCTCCGTTACGTCGTAACTTCAGCGGAGCTAGACGATGACTGGACCGAGATCGTACTGGCATTTTTACATTCAATTCTAGTCGTATTCCCTAAGTGGACGAGTTTGAAAAAGCATTAAGTTGAGCTTCTTCATTAATTCTTGTGGAATATTAGCGTCCCTCTTGCGATTTAGCGTCAAATTTTCACAGGATAAACTGAAAATTGCATTGTTCAGTTATTTCAGGTTGTGAAATCCCTTCTTGGAAATTCGCATATCGCAGATGCTTTGTTCATTGTAATCCGCTTCTGAGCACCTCTCGCACCGTGAACCTTAAATTCGACGACAGCTGCGAAATATGTTTTGGGGCCATCTAGCGAAGCTTATATGGACATTTTAGATCCGTGCCATCATGAACGTATGTCCACTTCTCCATTATTTTTTGTGAGATGTCGTCTTGTATGTAGAAATGTACATATTAACTCTTCGATACTTTTCACTGTTTTCCAATCGTTCATGATTCAAAGTTGTATTTGTTAATTTTTTATTATTTGCTGTTTCTTATATAAAATCCTGTCATTCGCTTTGTCGGTTTCTTCATAAAAACCCGACGTTTTCTTTTTATTTCAACGATGGAAACGATCGAGGCCATTCGAGAAGGAACGAAGGTAGGAAGACTTCACGCACACGAAGCATAAGATTCTGTGGCAATGCGCGCAGAGTGTGCGGAACTGCAAGGGCAGCATCTTCGATATCAGCAGCGGGGATGATCGAACCTTAACCGTCATGCATCCGACATGGAAGCCATCGAGGAGATCACCATGTGCCATAACGCCACGAAGGAGAGCGCAGGATATTTTCATGGCAACCGAGACTTCCGTCATGCAAGGAGTTTGGGAATTGTTTTGGTTAAACACGTGAGGGCTGTTTCTATCGTCTCGCGC
This sequence comes from Darwinula stevensoni, assembly GCA_905338385.1. NCBI lineage: Eukaryota > Metazoa > Arthropoda > Ostracoda > Podocopida > Darwinulidae > Darwinula > Darwinula stevensoni. The sequence goes on along the minus strand of CAJPEV010001744.1, from coordinate 48,875 downwards.
AAAGGACATGGCGAAAGATCCACGTTCCATGATGAAATGATACTTTCCGTCATTTTAAAGGGATTCTGGATGACCTCGCGTTCACTATCTTCTGTGACCGAAGGAATGCAGTTCTTCTTGAATTCCTTCTTTATTGCTATACTGCTAGAACAAAAGCAAACGTCACCATGAAGCCACATATCATGGAATCTAATGCCATGTCCAGTTCCACGAAGGAAAGATTCCAAAGTAATTGTTCCGGTCACATATGTGGAGCATAACCAATCGGCACAACAATGTTGTCAGGGCCGTGGGATTTCATTTGGGGGGGGGGGTTGAGGTCTGGCGTACGCGCTGTGGCTATTTTTTTTATATTTGTCATTGTAAGTCTTTGTGACATATCTAAACTTTCCTGTACGTTGCAGTGTGTAATAAGTCATAAGCTATTAAAGACAGAAAAGACCAAGTACTGCACCGTTTACACCGACGAATAGCAGTATGGCAAACATTTAAGGAAGATATTTCGGGGGGGGGGTTTGAACCCCCCACCCTAAATACGGCCTTGAATGTTGTGTCAGCGTTGAGAAAAGGTTGATTTTTCAACTCGACACGCTGTCTCGACGTTGCCCCAATATTGAAATGAACGTTGAAGAAGTGTTGTTGTGTAACGTCGTGTCAATGTCGAATCGTCAACGTACGGGCATTGTATAACCTCCTCCCTTATCCATAGTCTAAAAGAGCGTTAATTAGCCGGTGAGATCGAATATCGATTCGATAACCCCACGGAGAGAACCCAAATGGTATGATGCAAACCGAACTCAATTGAGTACAATCATCTCACGTAAAGGACCCTCAAAGCCTTATTTCCTTTACTGGATCAGAATTCAAATTGAGTACTTTTGTGACTCGACTCTCTCCGTTCTGTAAAGAACAACCCCGCGGGCATGTACTCGTGCCCTATCCTCTACGGAGGAGCTCGAGAGAATGTATGTGTCATGTGGAGATTTAGGAATATGGAGCATGTCTCCTCGGACCCACCGGCCAGAAGTACCCAAGTCTTCTGCCCGATCACCTCCTTAAACAGGTCTATCGAGAAATTCCTATACCTTCCCTCGTGTCGTAAATGGGAAAAGATCGGGTACCGTACGAAAAATGTTGGGTACCGTTTGTTTCGGGACATCGGGGTGGAAAACGTGGAATCGGCGGTTAGGCGCATCTCGCGTCGATTCCTAGAACTTATTTTTTATCGATACGATGTGGACGACTCCACGTCGAAACGACACTGAGAATTCGATGAAAAACGAATACTCTCTTAATAGCCTCTGAACTACGTTCCTAATTCACGAATAATCACCAAATGCTGAAAATACGGTTAATTACGAATAGCTAGCATTTCATCGATGTCGATTTTTCGTCGAATTCTCAACTTCGACGAATTCTCAACCTTTTCTCAATGTGTTGACCCAACGTTGTTGTGCCGAATGGGAGAAGCTCTTCAAATGTGCTTGTTGACCCCTATAATGAAAGATTCTCCCGCTTCTTCCGAGAGAAAGTACAATGAAGCTCTAAAGCAGACTAGATGCACCATTGAACGTTGTTTTGGGGTTTGGAAGTCGAGATTCAGGTGTCTGCTCAAGTCATGCGGATCGTTGCAAGTGGCACCTGGAAAAATGTTGCAAAATGGTTGTACCTTGTGCGATATTCCAATGTACAGAAGAGCTGGAGTTTCAGACCCTGACATTGAGTCGGAAGATGCTACCGTCGCTGATGATGCTGACTTGAGAAGCTCAGATGCACCTGCATCAAATAATGCCAAGGCTTTTCGAGAGAGTGTTATGAGACGCTTTCAATAAAGTCTTCCGAATCTGTCGAGATTAAGTACTTTTCTCAGACAAAATAATTAGGAACAGCCACGACAGATTTTAAAGGGCTGTTTAAATGGCCTATTTGGGTGATATTACATCCTCAGCTAAGCGGACGCTGAGTCCAATATTATGCATTCCAATTACGCTAATAAATATCCTCTAACCTCCAGATAACAGTATAATAGCCTCATAGTAAAGAATACTCTCCTACAGTCGTTGCGGGCCCCAAGCTTTTAAGATTAAGAGAATCGATAACGTGGAGGGGAAAGAAAGGATTTTACTACTGGATGGTGACAGCCAAGGGGGGAGTCAGTTCGAGTTGCGAAAGCATCAAGAGAGTCTCAGGTCGCGGAATAACTTTTTCACCTGTTGAGTGGTTAATGCATGCAGTGCGTTAGAAGATCATCGTTAGAAGATATTCGCTGCCACTTCACGGAAGGGGCAGCCACTGCCGTGAATAAAATAAAAAAAGAGCAAAATAGTAGGAGGCGGGCAGGCAGTAGAAGGTGGTGCTCCCCCCCAAATGTCTTTAAGGATAGGCCTAACACATTTTTAAATGAACGTTCGACCTTTGCCTGAGATGTTACAATGGGTAGAGATGCCTCCTGACATTCCTACTATTAATCATGAATCTTGGAGCTGCTTGAGGACCGACAGACAGCCGATGCGACTAACGTCACTTTCAGGTATGGCTGCCTACTCGTGAAGTGAGGATCTCTTTCCGTCGATCGGTCCCTTAAGAGGACTGGCGCACGAAAGACCCTTATTCGGGTCAAGTAGGCCGAGGAGGCAAAGGCTCAGGCCTACAGATTTAGGTCGTTATTCATAAGAATTCGGAGCATGGGAAGTTGGAATGTATTGAGTTTGGTGGCTGCAGGATTTTCTAGCATCGTGATTCTAGGTTGCATCTGTTATTACAACAAAAAGGTTAGTGTGGCCCTCGGGCTCAGCAGTGCGATGTTTGTCAGAATTCATGAGTACCATAAGCCATTCTTTTAATCCCCCTTCCCCTAACATTCAATCTTGCCCTCATTCCAGAAAGACAATCAGGATAATCTCCCTGAAGAAGGATGTGAAAACAAAAGAAGTTCTGAGTACATGGATGGGATTTCTGGAAAGAAGCAACAGACGGAGAATTTAGTCAGCATGTCTGAGCCTAGCAGCAGTTTGGAATCGCCATCCTCTCTGGGTAGAAGTGGTGAACCAAGTAAAGCTCAGGAACAACCACCATCAGTGACTAAGGATATTGGGGCCAGAAATGGCAAAATACCTGAAGAGCATGAACCCAAGAAGAGAGTTGGGGCAGAGTGTGACTCTGAAAATAGGAAAAGAAAAGACCAAGGAAGCAAAAACCACAATCAGCCCTCAACACTTGAGGACTTTGGGTATTGCTTCAATCAGGGTTGGTTATACAGTTTTTTGTTTAAATTTACTATCAGATGTATATCAACCAAGTCCGTGGCCTACTAGCCTTGTAATATCCCCAATCATTACAACTTGGTAAATATAGGGTGTCCATAAAGTGACTACGTATGGGCAACTTTTATACTGAATCTAGAGAACCAACTTTTTTTATTTTTGTAGGCTGTCTATCATTAGACCTCAGAAAAAAGTTCAAAGTATGGGCAAAAAAGTTGCCCATAGGTAGTCACTTTATGGACACCCTGTATTAATCTGAGTGGGGATGAGTAATTTCCTTGGTAATGAAAATCATGGCAGTTTCCCAGAAAGTTCCTGCTGAATGCCAACAGTTAATTTGCACTTGTTGCTTTATGTTCTTTTAATATTGATTTCCACCTCTAGAATCTTCAAACTCTGATGAGAACTCATTCTTGGACCATTTCATGGTTTTTCTGTAAAATTGAAATAACAGGTTTGCTCTCAATTGCTTCTACTTTTTTTTTATAGTACAGGAAATTGATTTTTAAGAAAATGAAAAGGAAAGCTGCTCAATTCTTCAAGCATTGAAGATAGGACACCTGGAGGGAGTGAGACCAGGGGTCAGTTGCATTGCCTCAGTAAAGTCAGACTTTCATGAACTGAAAGTCAGACTTAGGAGACATGGTAAACAGGCTCCCAAAATCAGACTTTGCATGTAAGTCTGACTTTAACTGCAGCAGTGCAACTGACCCCTGATCTTTGGAGGGGCCAGACAGTCTTGGGGCTCTTGATCATTGTCTCTGTATCTTTGGATAAAATACCCTCGCTTCCATCCATTGACTATTTTGGAGGCGCACGGGATCCAGGGTAGGACGAGTGAGTGGATCAGTANAAAAAAAAAAAAAAAAAAAATACAAAAATATTTAGCTTTAAGAGGGTTAGGCCTACCCTAAAATTAAGGAACGCTCGACCTCGACACGTGATATCGAAATGGGCAAAATCGCCTCTTGATATCACTAACTCTCCTGACTCCTGACTATTAAAATCTTTCATTCGTTCAGTGATTTTCAATTGATTGCATCCCCCCTGTTGTGATGGAAGTAGGAGATACTTAATTACTTAATTTCCACTTCAGTCACAAGCCATTTAGCCAGGGCAGTTATTTTGAGTCAGCAGATATCCCTCAATTGGATGACATGTGCCGTTTGGAAGGAGGTAGGGGAGGTGTAATTGATTGAAAGTCACTATCAGAACCCTTACAAGACTGAGATACCTAAACAAGAAGAAAGCAGGGAAAGAACCAGGAATGGGAGGTTCAAAGAGCAGAAATTAGAATAGTGGCTTGAAAAAATTGGAATGACAACTGTTGAGAGGTGACAAAATATAAAATTCACATTTTTCCTTTTCTGGGAAAGCTGTTATTTGCATTTCTATATATTTTGGACATTTTATTATTAAACAGGAGCACTTTGCCTCCCAGTCCATCTTGCACATCTATTTCAAGCCATTCTACCCCAAAGATACACTTTTGCATTGGTCATGGGTCTCTCTGCCCTCCCCCTCTGATTAAAGACGAATCAGACTGATAAAGCATCATCATTAGACTGGTTCCATTAATCCTCAACCTAAGTAGGTAGGTTTAAGATATAAGTCAGTGGGAATATGTGGCACAAAATTGATTTGATTTTTAAATCAGCCAGCCATTAGAAGCCTTGGTGTGCCCAGCTAAAGATACATGTAGCTAGCTAATTTTGATGGTGAGCATACTCATTGATCTCTCTTTATATTCTTCCATTCATGGAGTGGCAAATGCCTTATGTTCCACGTTCATGCATTTTCACTTGGACGTACCTTATCCTGGATCTATTTCTCAAAATTATAGAGCTCTGGGAGCAGTTAGTCAAAATGAGTGATGACATGTCAGGGGTCTCTTGTAGCAACTGTACCCTTTGACAGAGCCAAAAGAAACATGTATGGCAAGCTGACGAAAAGCCTCACGAGAGGTTTCAGAATGTACCTGTTAGCTTCTTATGTGGTACCTCCTACCATTCTAGTCATTCATGCTCAGGGTGGGACCTTGGGTACCCTTCTCTGCACTTTTAAGAAGAATATGAGTTAAATATGCTGAAAACAGATCCCCATTGGATCCTTCAGTTGTTTTGTGGAACATGTCACTATAGAATATAGGAAGGTGGTATCAAAATATTTCTGTTGGTTTTTGGATCTATAAATGCAATCCTTAATGAATGGATGCCTGGAAGTCCGAATGCCTTCTTGGCATTCTGGCTTCAGATTCTTCCAGGATTCAGTTGATTTGGGTTATAGATGGTGAACTGAGGAGGATAATGGATGGAGGGAGATTTGTGTTTGAAGAGAAACCTGGTGATCATGCATATAATCAAGCCAGATACGAGGAGCTTGGGAATGTAAGTTGCTTTCCTCCCCCTACCATTTCTTACACAGACCATAAAGCTCCTTGTATAATTTACTGTTATTTATTATATCTAATTTGCTCTTGGTATTTCCTTGCTCTTTGTTGTAGCAGTACCTTTATTTTGTAGGTGATCACAGAATATATCTATGGCCTCCTGGAGGATCCCAAGCATTGTGACTTGAATCGCGTGGACATTCCCTTGAAAAAGGAAAAGGGGAATGCAAAAAAGGATAAGAGATCCTTCATTTTTGTAAGCAAGGATTTGGACAAGAAAGAGGATATCCTTATACTTATACACGGCAGTGGACCTGTGCGAGCAGGGCAATGGGCTCGAAGGTCCCTTCCTCTCCCTCTTATGTTGTCAAGAGGCCTTAGAAGAACTCATCTGTCATATTCCCTTTTCTTTTCACAGGTTAATCATGAATGAAAACTTGGAGAAGGGGACTCAAATTCCCTTCATTAAGGAGGGAATGAGACTAGGATTTGGGATCATTGTCCTCAATACCAATGATGCTGCTTCTAAACAAGTCCATGTATGCACTCCTTCCTTCCTTCCTTCCTTAGTTTATTTTTAAATTAAAAAAAAACTTCTGAAGACAGCCATTGTTACTGTGAAAGCCAATCTTGGCTGTTTCCATGGCTCATTAGAGTACGTTAATTGTAGTCACTGCATCCTTCCATGTCAAATGGTCCTAAATGGTCTTCCCACCTGAGCTGATTTGAGATAACTCAAAATGGGAGAATCCATGTTGGCATCTACTCCAGTAGCCCTATTCAGCTTCTCCAAATTTGCATTTCCATCATGACAATGAGTATCACAAAAGTGATACAAATAATATGTAATACTAACAACTAATTCTTTCATTTAAAAAATATTAGTGGCCTGTGGCTGCTATGCTGGCCATCTTATGGGTTGAAATTTTAAAATGTTTACATGAAGATATAAGCAGTTCAGTTCAAACCAGACATTTAAAACTTTCATTATCTCTTCTTTCAAATGGTGTAAACCATGTCTCAATCAAATCTAGCTTTACTAAGTAATTAATTTTCAGAAGGTAGGCAGGACTCTTTACACACCCGGTGGTAATTGCCATCTACCGAGGGAGTCTTTTAAAAGTTGATTTAATACTTTCGCTGCCAAGCCATTATTTGGAGGCCGTTCCCCCGAGGCCAAAGTAATCCTCCTAATTCTGGTGTGCTTGACACAAGCGATTCCGTGAAAGATGAAATCCACTGGAGATGATGAACGCATGGGGCGGCAATCGACAAGCCGTAATGACTGTCGGCAATCAAACGGTACCTATGTCGTACCGTTGAATTTCCAACCAATCTTGGAGTGCCATTGCTCCCATTAGGTCTAATCGTTCTTGTTTAATAAATAAATTCCTATTACTTTTCGAACACCCCTCGTATATATAAAGACTCCCGTAATATGCCCTATACGCAGAAATGAAGAAATAATTTCCACGTTACCCTTATACGGAGATATGCTTATATTGAAAGCATTGTAAAAAAGAAATGAGAAATGAAACACCGCCAATTTGATTTAAAACTGACCTCATCAGAAGGCGACGATAAAATTCGTAAGATGAAAGGAAGAGGTCCATAGATTGTATCCCGCAAAGCAATGCAAACCACCCATCGGCAGGTCGTATGATCTGGTAGAAAGAACCTGTATGACCTGCCGGCGGGTCGTATGACCCAGGAGGAGAGAGCCCTTGCGACCTGCCGGTGGGTCAGCGAAAGTGTTAAAGATCACAAGTGACCTGAGGTTAATGCACAGTGTCACAGTTTGGGCTGTAATCTGGTTGGGAGGTATCATGGGGATTCTTTTTTGTTGCAGTGGTCACTGGAGTTCATACCTAGTGCCCCCCACCAACAAGCTCTGTAGACACAACAATGACTAAATGAAAAATTTTCCTACTTTTGGATTGGACAGTGGCCCAATGGAGGGTCTCTTTATTCAATCCTCTGAGATCACTTGATTTGACACCATCTGATTTTTTCCTTTGGGAAGTATTGAAAGATCATGTGCATGGTAGGTGGCCATGGACTGTTTTTGCATTAATGGGTTGTTAAGTACAGCCCATCCAGGCCAAGAAAGGACCGCTTTTAATCCACAAAGGAGACCAAGTAACTCATTTATTGTAATCAAGCCCTTAACCCCTTCCTTCCCTCTCCGCCAAATGTCATTCATGCCTACAGCCAAAGGGTGGGTTCAGTGGCATCCTGCTTCAAGTGGGGGAGGGGCAGGCCACCCCGACCCGAGATACAGATCCCTCAACATGCAACTTCTCATAGACTGTCTTATGCTAAGCTTCCAAGTACGCCTTTGTGGCCCTTTTTAAGATTCTGTTCGGTCTCCTGCTGGGCTTTGAGAAGTTATAAGAAATGTCACCCCATTATGGGTCCATGTTGACTGGTCCTTTCTGGGTCTGGACAAGCTGTAATCACCAATTTGATCCATTGCTTGTTTGAATTTTTACCAGAGTGTTGTTCTGTTTCATCATGACTGCAAACATGTAAAGAAGTTGGCAATGTTCAAACTGAATGTTCTGAATGAAGTTATTTGCAACTTCCAATTGAGAATTTTCCAGGTATGTGGCATAATGATTTTTGGTCTCTCCTTTTTATGGTCTTTTTTGTTTCCAGAGTTCTGCTCCTTCAAAGAGTGGGTAGTTTATTTTTGGAACACCCTGTATATTTTAATTGTTGGCTGAATTTTAACAAATGGAAAGGCAGGACTTGTAAGAAATGTGGTAGTAATGGTCATGCTGTATGACCATTTGTTAAGAATTGTTGTTGGGGTGCAGGGAAGCGAGAGTGGAGAGAAGCATGCCATATATGTGTGGGACCAATTCCTCAAGGGAAAGGAGAAGAAAGTTGGTATCATTGCCCACAGCTATGGAGGAGTTGTTACCATGCATCTTGTGAGTTTTCTCTTGCTATTAACCCTTTGCACTTTGTTTTTCTCCCCATACTATAGACATTGTTGGGTCATGCCCTGCACCCTACAGAGTAAATATTGATCTAGCTTCCTATTTCACATGAGAAATGCAAAGATTTCCTGAAAGAACATGATAACTTGGATGAAAAAGGTGCAATACTGGTGCATTAGGTATTGATGTGCATATGAATAATACAGAGTGGCACAAGAAAGGGCACTCTTTTCAATGCACATTTTAGGTGTGATGCTTTCAGGGATATTTTTTCCATTAAATGCAATGGAAGGAAGAAAGATTAGCTATAAAATACTTTTTTCCATCTTGCAATATCTTAAACTTAGAAACAAATTATTGTATTTTGGTTATGAAAAATCTGCATTGCACTCGCTAACTCTACCCAACATCCACTCAACAGCCTGATACTCATGAGAAGAGAGAGTGAAACACTGACAGCAGATGTGAGGATAATTGAATGTGCCTGTCGCCATATGTGGTAGGTAAGTGCAATGTTGATTTTTCACAACCAAAATCAATCATTTTTTTCTAAGTCACCCCTTAAGATACTCCCAAGTCTGAAAAAAGCCTTTTGTAGCTGAATCTTTCTTCTTTCCATTACATGTAACTGGGAAAAAATTCTTGAAAAAACACNAACTGATGCATAGGGCCCTGGCAATCTCTCGCACGGTCACTCGCCTGTCCTCCATCACAAGCTCTTCCACGGCTGCCACATTTTCTTCATTAACTGAAGTGGAGGGCCTTCCAGTCCGATGGTCATCATCAAGGCTTTGCCGACCACTCTTGAAGCGGTTAATCCAAAAATAAACTGTGCTTTTTGAGTCAGCAGCATCTCCGAAAACACACTGCAAGCGCTTGACAATATCAACAGTTTTGACTCCTTCCTTCCACAAAAAGAACATTATTGACCTTTGATTTTTCACCGTGTCTTCCATAATAGAAAAATAGCAAGGGACAGCACGGCCTATAACTCCAGAATAGACTGAGTGTATTGAATGGCATTGACAGGTCCTAATGCTTACATGTTGGCCTACGTATGGGCTGACTCTTGTTACCTTAGGTCAAATCGTTCTTGTTTAATAAATAAATTCCTATTACTTTTCGAACACCCCTCGTATATATAAAGACTCCCGTAATATGCCCTATACGCAGAAATGAGGAAGAAGTAATTTCCATGTTACCCTTATACGGAGATATGCTTATATTGAAAACATTGTAAAAAAGAAATGAGAAATGAAACACCGCCAATTTGATTTAAAACTGACCCTCATCAGAAGGCGACGATAAAATTCGTAAGATGAAAGGAAGAGGTCCATAGATTGTATCCCGCAAAGCAATGCAAACCACCCGTCGGCAGGTCGTATGATCTGGTAGAAAGAACCTGTACGACCCGCCGGCGGGTCGTATGACCCAGGAGGAGAGAGCCCTTGCGACCCGCCGGCGGGTCGTATGGCAGCGAAAGTGTTAAAGATCACAAGTGACCTGAGGTTAATGCACGAAGTGTCACAGTTTGGGCTGGAATCTGGTTGGGAGGTATCATGGGGATTCTTTTTTGTTGCAGTGGTCACTGGAGTTCATACCTAGTGCTCCCCACCAACAAGCTCTGTAGACACAACAATGACTAAATGAAAAATTTTCCTACTTTTGGATTGGACAGTGGCCCAATGGAGGGTCTCTTTATTCAATCCTCTGAGATCACTTGATTTGACACCACCTGATTTTTTCCTTTGGGAAGTATTGAAAGATCATGTGCATGGTAGGTGGCCATGGACTGTTTTTGCATTAATGGGTTGTTAAGTACAGCCCATCCAGGCCAAGAAAGGACCACTTTTAATCCACAAAGGAGACCAAGTAACTCATTTATTGTAATCAAGCCCTCAACCCCTTCCTTCCCTCTCCTCCAAATGTCATTCATGCCTACAGCCAAAGGGTGGGTTCAGTGGCATCCTGCTTCAAGTGGGGGAGGGGCAGGCCACCCCGACCCGAGATACAGATCCCTCAACATGCAACTTCTCGTAGACTGTCTTATGCTAAGCTTCCAAGTACGCCTTTGTGGCCCTTTTTAAGATTCTGTTCGGTCTCCTGCTGGGCTTTGAGAAGTTATAAGAAATGTCACCCCATTATGGGTCCATGTTGACTGGTCCTTTCTGGGTCTGGACAAGCTGTAATCATCAATTTGATCCATTGCTTGTTTGAATTTTTACCAGAGTGTTGTTCTGTTTCATCATGACTGCAAACATGTAAAGAAGTTGGCAATGTTCAAACTGAATGTTCTGAATGAAGTTATTTGCAACTTCCAATTGAGAATTTTCCAGGTATGTGGCATAATGATTTTTGGTCTCTCCTTTTTATGGTCTTTTTTGTTTCCAGAGTTCTGCTCCTTCAAAGAGTGGGTAGTTTATTTTTGGAACACCCTGTATATTTTAATTGTTGGCTGAATTTTAACAAATGGAAAGGCAGGACTTGTAAGAAATGTGGTAGTAATGGTCATGCTGTATGACCATTTGTTAAGAATTGTTGTTGGGGTGCAGGGAAGCGAGAGTGGAGAGAAGCATGCCATATATGTGTGGGACCAATTCCTCAAGGGAAAGGAGAAGAAAGTTGGTATCATTGCCCACAGCTATGGAGGAGTTGTTACCATGCATCTTGTGAGTTTTCTCTTGCTATTAACCCTTTGCACTTTGTTTTTCTCCCCATACTATAGACATTGTTGGGTCATGCCCTGCACCCTACAGAGTAAATATTGATCTAACTTCCTATTTCACATGAGAAATGCAAAGATTTCCTGAAAGAACATGATAACTTGGATGAAAAAGGTGCAATACTGGTGCATTAGGTATTGATGTGCATATGAATAATACAGAGTGGCACAAGAAAGGGCACTCTTTTCAATGCACATTTTAGGTGTGATGCTTTCAGGGATATTTTTTCCATTAAATGCAATGGAAGGAAGAAAGATTAGCTATAAAATACTTTTTTCCATCTTGCAATATCTTAAACTTAGAAACAAATTATTGTATTTTGGTTATGAAAAATCTGCATTGCACTCGCTAACTCTACCCAACATCCACTCAACAGCCTGATACTCATGAGAAGAGAGAGTGAAACACTGACAGCAGATGTGAGGATAATTGAATGTGCCTGTCGCCATATGTGGTAGGTAAGTGCAATGTTGATTTTTCACAACCAAAATCAATCATTTTTTTCTAAGTCACCTTAAGATACTCCCAAGTCTGAAAAAAGCCTTTTGTAGCTGAATCTTTCTTCTTTCCATTACATGTAACTGGGAAAAAATTCTTGAAAAAACACCTAAAATGGGCCTTGAAATGTGTGCCCCCTTTTGCTGGGCCACCCAATATGTTAAACTGCTGTCTCGTAGAGTCAGGAGATTATTCCATTGTGCTAAATATAATGCACTTGTGTATGTCTAGAAGCTGGATACTGGGGATGTGATGACAGATGAGGTAATTAGAGGCCTAGGTTACACATTTGTTGTTTCTTTTTATTGTGACAGCTGTCAGAGAGAGAGATGAGCTTCAAGTCTCAAGTGAAAGCCATTGCTTTGACTGATTCTGTGCACCGTATGGCCTTCGCTTCTAAATCCAGGCACAAGCATCTTGCCTTCCTCAAGGAAGTATGTTTTGCTTTCTTTTCTGCTTTGGTGGTACCTAACCAAAAGAGCATGATTAAGAAATTAGAAATTGAAATTTTGTTAGACATTGTATCATGGGCAGTGACATGATGGGATTGTTTTTGTTTGGGGTCTAAGTTGGGTAAAAGTTGGGACAGCCTGGTTCCAGTGGAGCCAAACCTTCTACTGCTCCCCAAATAGGCTGCTGAAATGATGTATGGATGTCTTTGGGGGTACATTTATGATGATTCAACCATCTGTTGGAAAAAGGAGTTTGGAGTGATGTGTCATGAGAAATGATTGGGTTTGAAAATAGGCTTCAGGCTGCCTTTATTACCCTTGTTGAAGACTATACAGGGTGTTGCAAAAGTTAGCTGTTTATTTATTTATTTATTTACATAACATTTAGTAGCTATTCTGGGAGAATAGATGTTCCAACTGGTGGCCATCACAGTTGACACATTTCTGGAAATGGTCCTTCACTCTTCTGCACACTTTCTGACACAGTTCCTTATTTTCATTAACCCTTTCAGACCTGAATTAAGGCTGCTATCGGAATAATATCCTTTTTTCATTCTTGAGCTCTTTCGTGATTGTAATTGAAATTTTTGTGCTTTATATGTCATTTTCATATTTTGTATAAATTTACCATATCATACCATATATATTATATATTTCATTAAATAACCAAAGATTAAAAAACTAATGTGTGAAAGAATGCCTCTGATGGAACTAAGCCATGCATAACTGCGCCCATTGTACCGTAATATGGAGGACAAAATCACGAGAATTCTAAGAATTTGCCATAGACACAATGTAAATGTAATGTCCATTGAAATGGATGCTAGGTCTGAAAGGGTTAATCTCATTGAATGCATCTGTGTCATCAAACAGCTAACAGTGTACCTACTTTTGCAGCACCCTGTATTAACATGGGATATTGTAACTTGAGCGTCCTTGGACCCCAGACAGCTGATTTTAATGATATTCAGTTTCTTCATTTTTGTTTTGCTACCTTTTTTGGAAAGAAGCTTATATGAGGAATAGGTATGATTATGACTGTCATGTATCACTTTCTCTTGTGCCTTGAAAGGTTCAAAGGTGGAAATGCCCCCACAGTCAGAATTCCATGTTGCCCTTTCATTATTAATTTCTTTGCCTTCTTATATCTACTTTCAACTGTGTCCATTCCTTTCATTGTTTGATGCCTAAAAGTAGACCCCATGTCTAATGAATCTGAGTCAAATTATAATCTCTTAAAAATCTGGTACATCAAGCTGGTTTGGTAGTGGCCTCAACTTACCAACTAAGTCACTGTTGGCATGGATAGTAACTGGTAACCATCATCTTTATATACACAGATGAGCCTTGTGAAATGATCCAAGAAAAATGCAACAAACCTTTGTCTCTGTCATTGCTTATTAGATTTTAATCATATGCACCAACTCTGAAACTGTCATTGGATCTTTGCTTGGGTGTAGTCAGTGCTTGATATAACAGACCTCTGCATAATGCATTCACCTTTTTGAAAAATTTTTTTCCAGTTCGAAGTCAATTGCTCATTCACATGTAAGTTAAAAATTTTCACTGTAATGAAGCTCTTCACAACAAAATGTTCAGTTTCAGTTTTTCACCCAAAAAGGGACAAAACCGTTATATATCATGAAGAATCTGCTGCACACATACAAGTTACTTTCTACCTTACATTCCTGGACATTTTTTATCTTGAATCTTTGGCTGTTTTTCAGTCAAATGCCAAATGTTAAGCCTGAAACTTTTCAAACATTCAGGGCTCAACAGGCCATGGGTCAAATAATTTTCTTGGAAGGAATGCAGCAGACAACTGTTTAGGACTTTATTTTCAACCTATAGACAGCATTGGTGACTCACTGAATTTGTATTACACCTACATAAGTAAATACTGCTGCGTGCACCCATTTAGGTACATATGTACATCTTGGAAGCTGTATTTTTGTAATATGACATGCTCTTAGACCTTTGCACTTTTTCATGAATGGTAATTACAAGGGGTGGTCAAAAAGTCATTTTAATATTTTCTCCATGGGGCAACTGTACATGCTACTGAACTTCTAACCATATTCAGTCCAAGGTTGTGTATTGTCCATCATGTAGTGGTCATTGTGAGTACAAACTCTTATCCCATTCATTGTGAGAACTGGAGATTGACTTGGTGGTGATGATATGCAAGGACAAGGATGGAGGCAGACAACCATGGACAGCGATAGAATGTTTGGTTCCTGTGGCAAGAAGGTGCTGACTGCTGACATCATGGAAAGGTTGTAATCTGTGGTGAACATGCACCAACTGCCCAGACAGTTTACAACTGGGTGTGATCTATCAAGGAGGGACATATGACATCTGCTGATGCACCTTGCTCAGGTCATCCCAGCATGTCCACCACTCCCACACATGTAGATGAGGTTCACATTCTTTCAGATCTGTGTGTGAGGATAGAGGACCTTGTGGCACTAACAGGGATATCCCATGGTTCCCTTCATGCAATCACCCATGACCACCTGGGTATACAGAAGATGTGTGCTCGTTGGGTACCCAAGAACCTTAAAGGTGACATGAAAACCCATAGCTTGGAGGACAGCACTGCACTACTGGTACTCTATGATGCAGATCCAGATGTCTTCTTTGGAAGACTCGTCACTGCTGACGAGACCTTGTTTTATCACTATGAACCAGAGACAAAGGCACAATCAAAGCAGTGGAAGCATTCACACAGCCCACCTTCCAAGAAAGTCATGACAACTCCATCTGCTGGGAAGCAAATGGCTACTGTGTTTAGGGACTGTCATGAAATCATACTCATCAATTGGTTACCTAAAGGTCACACAATCAAGAGTGATGCATATGTGGCCACCTTGACGTGCTTACACAGGGTGATTCAGAAGTGCCCCGGCAAATGGGTGACAAAGGTCCTGCTCCAGCATGACAACACTTGCCCACACAAAAGCAGGCAGACCACAGAGACATTGGCAGACTCTGGTTTCAGATGGTCCAACATCCCCCATACTCCCCTGAATAAACCCCAGGGATTATTGGTTTTTTGGCAGCATGAAGGAGCCTCTGCAGGGACAGCACTTCACCACCATGGAGGCACTAAAGGAAACTGTCTGGCATTGGGTGCAGAACACACTGAAACGGTGGTTCACAGATGGCCTCCAGAAGCTCTCACATTGTTGGAAAAGGTGCATTAAATTAGGGGAGGACTATGTTGAGAAGCTGCATTTGTTAAACTTGTGTTCCATCATTAGTATGTGTGAATGTGGAAATAAAAGTACTTTTTGACTGCCCCTTGTACATTCATTTTTGCAATGAATTACGGTTTGAAGTGATATTCAGAAGTATAACAGGTTTTTTTCTACAAAATATGGGGAATTCCTCCAAAAAATTTTCTGTATGAATTTTTTTTTTAGCCTATACCTATTTGCTATATTGAGCATCTACTGCATATCAGGAGTTTCTTCATTTTCAACTCATCAAAATTGGCTTACTGTTTCTCAAGCTTCATTGGTGGTATTATTGACTTGCTGGGAACTTGCACTTAAATTGGGGAGCAATAGGAAGGTTCCTTAGATGTAATTCTTAAACTTGTCTCATGTATTCACTTTATGCATAGAGTGTAAAGATTGTGTGTTTATTGCTAATGGGAAATAATTTTTTTTTAGTGATAGTGACATTTGACAATTCTAAGCATGGCATAGATCATACAATGACTGATTATGACACTAAATGACTTATTGACTGATTTTTACTCTTAACAAGGGAGACAAATGGCTGTGCTTCTTCATGTTCATGCATCATGATATCCAGTCTGTGTGGGAAGTGATATATGATAATTTTCTCCACATGGGAAAGAAACTTTTCTTGGAAAGACTCTAGTTAGCCCATGGCAGATATATCTCTATTTCATCCTCAGAATATTTAATACATGTTTTATTTGATGCAAAGGGACTCTAGCTTCATTGAAGTTAGATAGAAAGCATGTGGTTTTAAAGTGGAAGGACTGTACTTAACACTTAGAACTCTCTTCATGCATGCCTATGTGAATTGCAGTTTTAGTCCTTTCCTGTGTGACTTTACTTCTGAAGATGGCTCTTGGGTTTGGACTGGGGGGAGGGGGAAGTCACTGATCCTATCTTCTCCTAATACACCAACTTACCTTGAATATATCCACTGCTGCGCTTATGTCTAGTTGCTCTATATGCAGACATAGTTCATTGGTAAGTAGTAAGAATTGTGTTGCAATTGCAATTTGCAATTTTTTAAAAAGAACTTGCTACAGAGTACATTCTGACCTTGTAATTAGTCATCTTTAGTGAGTGTGCAGTGTAAAGAAGACAGTGTTAGACATCTTTTGTAGGTATGTATTATAAATTTAATGTTAATAATAGGAAAATTGTAGAAGTTACTTTTTTTTTTATTAATAAACAACAGGAGTTCTTAGACATCATGTAATTCAGCTAGGACTGAGAGTGTTACCTATAATGGAGCAAATGCCCAAATGAAAGAGATGAAACTTCCAGGTTTTAGTGACTTGATAAACTAAAATGGAATAACTCTTTGCTATCACAGAATATCATAGTGATTGTCCCAAGGTATCATCATGAAATTTCATTGCTGCCAGTAGTCTTTTGTGGATTGATGATGGATGCCTAAGGCAAATACTTCTTAATGCCCACCCTGCTACCTTTAGAATTCCAAGAGTCTGTTAGCATACTGTTTCATTTATTTGCTATTGGATCTGCTATATCTGTTCTTCACTATGGAATTTTATATTGTTATTTTTTGCTTTCAATTGGTTAACTCTTGTATTACATTTATTGTATATATTTATGTTCTGTTTGATATTTTGTAGTTCTTTTTATGCTATATTTTCATTTATGTTAAATTTACAAAATTAACAAACTTTTTCTTGCCTGATGATACTAGAATCATCTTTGACTTCCTATCCTGGGCCACCTGAAGATTAGGTCATCCAAAGAAATTATCTTTAAATAACCTCTATATGTGAATTTTTCAACGATTGCACTCTGAAGCATGAGACAGTGTCAAGGAAGATGTGTGCAACTATCCCTTTAAGATAAAGAGATTCTTTCAAAAACCACCAGGGGCAGCCAAGAGGCTGCAAGCAATAGAATGACTCATGCAGACATCAAGGCAGGATGTCTGCCTATACAGACCTCCAGCTGAAGTGAATTAAAACTATTGAACTGTGAAGAGTGCACAAAAGAGAGAAAGATAGTGAAATTAGCCTCATGAGCCAACAAGCTGAGCAAGAGTCTGTCAAACAAAGAAAGGGATCAATATGATTGTATGGGAGTTACCATACACAAGATTGATGTGCTTCCCTAAAAAATTATGCTTTTAAGGGAGATCAGCCTGTTTTATTTCTGTGAATCTTGGCATTGGATGTCTTAACAGGCAAAAAAATATATTGATGTCCTTCCCCCAACCTTGAACTCTAGCAAAATCAATGATGTTAAGTAGTTACAGAGTATTCCCTCAACATTGATTTCTCCAAGCTTTCCCCTCTGAGTTGGCTCAGTGCTGTTGGTGTGGGATTGTTTCCCTGCCTTACTAGGCACTGCTTTTAATTTTCATCTTTCTACTTATACTCCTGTTTGCCATGAGAAATTATTTTGTGCTGTAGATTTACCATATCCATCCCTGTGACATTGAAAGACAGACCTGTTTGTAGTTTAGGAATATTTCATAGCCTCTCAGTTATTTCCATTCCTATAAGCTTATGTCACACTTCCATTAGTAGCGTGTGAGTATTTCACATGTCCTTTTTTCCCCACTTGCATCCCCCTAACAATGACAATTGTAAACCTGCTTTTAGTGAAAGTTTGCTCTGATTTTTGTCTTCAAAACTATACCAGTCACAGTTCTGGTTGTAGTTAGAGCATATTTATTTGGCAAAAGCTTCTCATTCTATCCCTCTACCAGCAAAATTATTCGGACAGAGTATTCTGTAGGTGCAAATATCCCACTTCCATCCCACAGAGAAAGAAAATCATGTGAAAGTTTAGAGTGAGGCAATATACCCTTGGCACTGATTTTCCATATTAAGGGTGTCTCAAAATTATTCATCCAAAAGTAAAATTTTATTTCTTGAAAAGCAGATGTAGAAAAGTGAAAGTTGGCAGTAATCTGGCCTAACTCTTTACTTTTCATTTGATATGGGTGGCAGCACTGTAGGACCCACGATGACGACTACGATTAAACAGAACTCGAAGTGTGTATTTTTGTATGCTACGCTGAACAGTGTAGTGCTCGTTCAGCTTTAGTTCAAGCGGTTGTATGGAAAAATGAAGGCTCTAACATCACATGGCAT
This sequence comes from Darwinula stevensoni, assembly GCA_905338385.1. Lineage (NCBI taxonomy): Eukaryota > Metazoa > Arthropoda > Ostracoda > Podocopida > Darwinulidae > Darwinula > Darwinula stevensoni. The sequence continues at coordinate 30,256 of CAJPEV010001744.1, read as the reverse complement.
TCTACGTTGGTCCAGGCATTTAGAAAAACTGGAACAGTGACTAATCAAAAGGGGCAGACCCCCACATGCCTGCTGACGTAGTGGACAAAATTTAGGCCGCAATGACAAGGTAAGTCCTGTAAATTTTGCGAAGGTTATCCCATGAAGTGAATATGCCTATTGCAACGTGGCAGCGGAGTGTTTGTAAACAATTGAACACCGTTCCGGTTTCTTAAAAATGCCCAAACCAACGCAGAATCTTTTGTGATGTTAGAGCCCTCCTTGTTCCGTACCAACGCTTGAACTCACTTCGCTTCGCATAAAAAATCACACACTTCGCCTTCTGTTGTACCGTTGTCGCCATCTTGCTTTCTACAGTGCTGCCACCCACCGAGAATGAAAAGTATAGAGTTAGGGTGGTTTTTTGAACAGAGCACTATCCGATAATGCAGCTTTATTTCCAGGAAAATGCTCTATTATCAAAGAAGCGATTTCTGAACCAAGCATTTTCCATAATGCTCCATTTTATTTAGACATCGGGACGTGATTATAATAGAGTATGTCCTGAGGTCCGCTTTCGTTGATAATGTTGTAGTATTTTCATCAGTCGCAATGGAAGGGCTGCACGGCTTGCATCGTGTGCAATCATATTGCCTCGTGTTAACCCCTTGACGTCGTATTTTTTCACCGAAAATTTGTTTTTCAGGTCTTCAATATTTTAACCCTTATCCAGTTTCCCACATAGAAATTCGACAAAAAATCGGATGACATACGCAGAGACCTGGGAAGTATAGTTAAGATGTTCTTCAAGTTCCAACTGTGTCTTTAAAAACAAAAGACGTCATGTTGGAAACAGAGAAACTTGGAAAAGTTTTTACCATCACTTCCGGCGCGGAATCCCTTCACTTGATTGGCTGTCCAAGATAGAGCCCTCCACTATTCCTCGTCGTCGTGCAGGGTCGTTCACGAATAAATAAAATGCGAAATGATGGCGAATTGCGTTTCATGTAACAATTCGTGTCGTGTTGAAAATAATCGAGGATTATTATAATAGAGCATTGTCAAATGCAGCATTATCTGGCCGGTTCAAAAATCGAAAAAATAATGCTCCACTTTATAGAGCTGTATTATCCAATAGAGCAGGATTATTTTAGAGCTCGGTTCAAAAATCCACCCTTAGACTAGATTACTGCCAACTTTCTCTTTTCTACATCTACTGCTTTTCGAGAAATAAAATTTTACTTTTGGATGAATAATTTTGAGACACCCTGTATATTCCTCTAAGAATGACTGTCACAGTCCTAGTTGTAATGAGGTGATATTCCATAAACAGTGATTTCTCACTCGCATGCCTCCAGCATTGATTATCCTAATCCTTTTTGGTGTGCGATCATGTTTCTTTGGTTCTCATTTCTTGTTTCCATCCTCATTATTGGAATAATGCTCTTCGTAGTACCTTTGCATTGCTTTCCCATTTTCATCCCCGTGTTATGACATATACAATCCTATTTGTTGTGATTCAATAGTGAGTATAGACGCTCGCTTCTATTCGTCTAACAGAGATCATCTCGATCCTGTTTGTAGAGAGGTGTATTCTCAAGGCATTGATGCAGTCGACTCCGCATAATGGAATACCATCGCACGGCCCCAGTATACGGTACGATACAGCATATAGTTTCAGTTATTGGAATACTCTGGATTATAGAATCAAGTTCGCTGGTCCCGTGAGTATTCCAATATGCGTAGTCGAATATATATGAATGTATATTCCATCCCTCTAGCAATGTCGATCAGAATCCTAAATGTATAGAGGGAACATTCTGAGGAATAGATTTCTCATTTCTCTTCCCTGTGACTGTCACAATTATAATCGTAGCTAGGATGTACAGAGGGTTGTTCGGTAACTATGGTAATGAAAATAATTAAAATTGAGGATACCTTTTTTTAAATTTTCCTCCACCATCTATCATGCTCGATCTAGTGCTCCTGATGTTGACAATAGCCCGACATCTCTGTTTCCATTCGTAGAGGCTCCTCCTCAGTGCATCAAGGGGTGTCGTTTCTCACTCTTCCCCCCAAGTTTTCCTAAGTCTCATTTTCCCTTCTGGCCGCCCACTTCCCAAGCGTCTCTTGAGTATGCCAAACCCACAAAAATCCATCGGAAGACTTTACGGCAATGCCTTAAGAAGGAATGATGCGAATTTAGGTAGATTCCTCCATCTTCTTCAGGAAAGTTCTATTTGAAGCTAAGGTGTGGCTGGAGGTTTTCTCTTGACGCACCTCAACGAAAGTGGCGGCGTTTTCACCTAGTGAATATCCAGCTCGTAAAGAAATGTAAACAAAAAAAAATTATTGAATAAAATTCAGAAATCACTTTCACTTTTCGTGACACTTTTTTTTTTCACTGTCATTTTGCTGTTGCACAACAATATCCAGCCACTGTCATTTTTTTGCATGCGAATGCAACGAAACGTTTTGAAAGTTTCGCATCAGTGGCACATTTTGATAATGTTTTTCACCCCGAGGAACGCATTGAATGGTCCTCGTTGCAGTTACTCAGAGAAAAAGAAGCTTTATCCAACGTCGCTACATTTTTTCAATTTTTCTCCAGAAAGATGGCTTTCTTACAACTTTCGGGCATTGGTTTTGTGCTCTTGGGAGCGACGAGGAAGAAGTTTCTTCTCTCTGCCAGAAATCTTTTCCGTCCTCCCAGATATTTATCGATAATGCAGTTGATAGTTTCCTCAGACTCGCCCACTTTCTTGGGCGTGTATCTTCGGGCTGGTGGGATTCTCTCGGGTCTGTCGAACTTTTTTGATGATAGTCTTGGTTCACTTCCGAAGAGGCAGAGAGATTTTAAGTTTTTGGCTACATTTCCAAGCCACAGTTCGATTCGAGCTTTCCCAACCAAGTTGAGAACATTATGAACCCCTTTTCAATCAAACTCTGAAGCCTTTTTTCTTGAAATTGCATATTGCAGAATATTTAGCTAGGAAAAGAGCAGTGATATAGCCCTCTCAGAATGGATCGATAATTAGGAAGCATTCCGACTTGCCAACCTGGAATGGCTGACTCGCTAGGAACACTATAAAGATATGCATAACTGTAGTAAACCTTTAGGCAAAGAAAACTTCGGACAAAGATGGGCACAATAAATTTGTTATCGTGGTACTAATCTTCATTTCTTTGTCTCTATCAATGCAGTCACAGTTCCATTCCTTGTGAGGGAATATTTCCTTGGCGCAGGTGGTCAGTTATTCCAGGCAATGGCAGTGCGACCTTTCTCGTTAAGGATAAGGGCTGCCCTTCTGCAATCCTGTAATTCCTTAAGCGGGGCTTGTGCTTTATGGCATTTTCAGTGGCAGTGAATTTTTAACTTTTTACGCTCAAAATTTGTACGAAAGCAAGTCTGAATCAGAAGTCAACTGAATACGAGTTTCAAATAAGAAAAGTGCATAATCCCTAGAGGAACATTGCCGTATAAAATACTGCACGTTTAAGAGGTTAAGGATTCCTAAAGAGGGGGGTGTTGAACTTCTTATGGATATTAGTGATGCCCCTGGGGGCATCCCAGTTGCAGTGAGAACCCTTTCTCTCGATCTCGGCAACTTTCTAATCTTTGATGAGGAATTTTGCCAGCATAGCATTCCATGAGGGAAGTGAGGTGTGTGTATGTTTTAAATATTTGCTGGCGAAAAAAGTTGTATTGCAAGTCGTTGTAAACGGGGAGCTCTGGCTGCCAATTGTTTCTTGCTCATCTTGAACTGTGTGTCAAGCAAGTTCGTGTGCCGAATTCAAGACTTCGACTTTGTTAAATATTGCGCGAGCTTTACTTTCGGATGTATGAGCATTTCCTAAAGTGTGTATTGTCGTGGGTGGATCTCTATAGTAGCCAACGTATAAAAAATCTATGCACGTTGACTTTTTTTTTCAAGCAATGTGGAATCTGAAGCTCTACAGGGCATCTCATAAATCACTATACCATTTAAAAATTCTCATCTACTTAACAGTTGGCTCAAAAAAGAAGTAACATCAACTGAACGATAGCAGTCATTCGGAATTATATTCATCAAAAGTAGAGTGGCTCAAAATGCCTTCGCCTATATCAATACATTTGGCTTGAGACTCAGCTCCAAAATATTGCCGAGACTCCTATTGAACTCTGGTGATACTCGTAAAGACCTCCATCCAGGTGGCAACTTTCCATCGTTGCTCAAGAGTCAATTGTGAAGCCATTTCTCATGACAGCGAAAACAAATTAAACGAAATGATTTTTTCCCGTTTCTCAAGTCTATCTGAAATTAGGATTTAAAAACATGAAGTATAGGAATTTTTTTTAGAAGAGTAATCAACAAAGTGTACCATATATCGCCCCAAAGAAGTACAACTTTCTAATATGCTTTTGAAGCAATTTATGTTGAGTCTGATTCCAAGTCATTATTGTTAATAATAATTAAAAAATTCTAAAGAACATTCTTTCCATCAATGCTAACAACATTGACCTAGTTGTTACAGTTTCGAAAATATTGCTCTTTGAAATAGTATAGCGACTTACGGGACACCCTGTATAGTGGATCCCACCCCTGCTTTTTTGCTCGATACCTGTGAAAGTGTCGACCCTGCAACGGTCGTCACGACTGTCGCCCTTATTGATGATGGCTGATCTAGACGAGAACGTTCTTGTGTCATTATCATTGCTTTTTCATAATCTTTTTGATCGGCATTCTGCTTTTTGGGACGTTTTTGATGGCTATCTCTCTGTCGATTACATCGAGCTCTGCTGATGGATGAAAACTTGAGAAATAGCACTCGAGCCGTTCCGAAATGCTTTTGCTCCCACTTTAGGATTTATACAGTATATTGATTTCTGGTCACCCTTTCGAACAACCGCCGTCACACTCTTGCCTCTCCCGAGCGTGTTTCACTTCTGTTCCTTCCGATTTTCGATTGTTGGTAAGTCCAATTTAAAAAAATTGGATATGGTTTCTATTCATATTTGAGACTGTTAGTGTGCTATGAACAATATCATCGCACTCGAAAAACACTTGTCAGTGATCCATCCCAGAGTAAATGCATTCCCACAGAATAAACATTATATTTAGGTTTGTTGTGCCCCTCCCACGTCCTGCTTGGTTTATCCAGGTTTTACGATCAGCTGTCCCTGCACCTTCTCTGGAGAGCTTTCCGCTCCCACTCGCACCCTAAATGTATTCACTCCGCTTGCTGTAATGCCTAGAGAGAGAAACGAGACTCCCTTTCTTCTCTCTAGGTATTGCAACAAAGGGATTCCCAGTCCTAGTTTATATCCCCGGGGATGATAACATCCGAAATCAACAATCCCATATAGTCTACGGAAATGAATGAAAAGGTAGATTCAACCTCACGAGTGTGCAGTAGTCTCTCCTGCATGCAATGAAACAATTGAGGATGAAAGATAGTGAAGAAGAGAGAGATTGAGGGACTCGGGACGTGCTTCGGTGGGGCGTGAAAGGCCCGAGGAATGGAAGGAAGAAGGTCCAAGAATCATGTGCGTGGGAAGAGAGGAAGTTGGTCATCTCTCTCTCTGACCGTGAGAGGTGAAAGGTCATGCACGCCGCGTGAGCATCTCTGTCTCTTATCCTATGAGATGGGTTGAGCAATCCTCTCTCTCCTTCTCAGGGCCTCCTCTCCCTCCCTAGCCTCTTTTATTGCAACAAAATGGAGAAAAGATTTATAATAAAACAGCATTGTGATGAGGCTTTCGGTGGATTTTGTCTATATTTGTGTGGAAGAGTCCTGCGACTGTTTCCACGTATGAAAGTTTGAATGAACTTAAAGACCCACTTTTCGTCTTCGGAATCCCTCCTCTCCTGCAACATAGGACGACTCTCCCTATATACCTGACATCCATGATGAGGTATAATGAAGAGTAGATTAAAACAAGGCGTTTCCCTTCCCTATCTCCCATGGGCTCTGAGTCAGCCATGATGGACATGGAACGTATACTGTCTTTCGCCTTCTCCCTTCCCCCTCTGGCAAAGGCAAAGGATGGTGTTGTGACCACAAAGACCCACACGTGTGTGTGTGTGTGTATGTCTGGGAGACCCGTCGTCATTAGACGAGTCGAGAAAGAGGTAATTAGTTGAGAGGAGGGGGTCTTATGTCACCCAGATGCAAGAAACCAGAGAGAGCAGGTGGGCCCCATTCCCTGCCCCATAGGGTGACATACGTTAACTTTACCACGTCTTCCGTTCTCATAAATATGTCCAGCTGTGGTCAGCTCTCCGCTACTGACACACACTCTCATTTAGGAATAAATGCAACATGATTACAGTTTCTATATGGCTTATGATAGTGGGGAAATTGTTCCTTGGTGGAAACCTCCTTTTCCAATCTTACCGCAAATGGGGCGCTCAAGTACGGGTGTCCATAAAGTCGCTGACGAAGGTTTGCACATTATACACCAAGTTTCAACGTACAGGAACATCCTTCTCGCGGTTTATCTGGGCTAAAGTTTCACCAAGCGATGTAGCGCGACCAACCCACCTTTTGGTCGTAGGACTTAGCAGTTGCCCGAGAAGCTTACTAAACTGATCGCTAACCGTTATCGGGAGTCTCCTTTTACTGCTGTTTCCTGCTGTCGTTCCCTTCTCTGGGCAAGAGGAATTCCCCTCAGTGAAGCTACCAATATCACACAAGAATCTGAGCTTCGAGAATACTTGGAAGGGGATCAGGAAAAGAAGTAGCTATTACATGTTATAACGAATCTCTCAACTCGCTCCATGTTATCCTTGCCTTCCAATCCGCGTTGCCGCACCCTGCCATTCCTGATCTGAGTTAGGTCTAGCGTAAACGCTTGGATGGTTGGTTCTTACGTTGACTGGAGGAAGAAGCGTCGGAGCTCTTCCTTTGCTTCCGTATTCTGTGAGGCAATTCTCGTGTGAAGACGATACTCCCAGAAATCGAGACCTTAACTTAAGATCTGTCGAGATCTCCATTTTCGAGATTATTCCTCAAAACCCGAAGGATTTTATTTTTAAAAAGTATCTTAAAATTCTCAGATTTACCCAAGGAAACTTTGGAAAATGTATATTTTTCTGTGCCAGGTGGCTAGGAATTGGGTGACGAGTGAGGCACCCCTGGACATTCCCTTGCCGTCCTCTGGTGACGACGTCCCCAGGTTCTCCGCAGGTGAGTCACTTTCGACCCTCTGGGGGAGCAGATGAAAAGGGGGTTCTTTTTCCTTCCCGCGTCAAAGCGAAAGCTGAGTCGTTGCACCTGTTTGAATAAAAGAGAGGGAAAGAGAGAAAAGAGAGTTGGAGTTACGCGAAGCAATGTAAAAAGGAAATAAGAAAAATCTCTGGAGACTCGTGAAACTCTCTTCTAATAAGAGCCTATCTCTAGGTTCCATGAGAACCCCACCCTTGTCTCAGCTGCAGGAACACTTTTCCCAGACATTCTGTTCGGAGTCGACAATTATTATGGAGCAACTTGAAAATCATATCCCAAGCTTGACAATCCGGCAAGCAGAAGTGAAAAAAAAAAACGTTTTGCAGATGAAAACATGCAAAACTGCAGGGGACGATGGCCTTCCTGCAGATATGTATCGAATACTTCAAGAAGAAGACTTAAAGATCATTGCCCAGATATTCACGATGATGTATGAGAAATCCATCTTCCCAGAATGCTGGAAAAGGAGCTTGATAGTCCCGCTGTACAAAGGGAAAGGAAATCCGCTCGAGGTAGATAACTACAGAGCAATATCGCTTCTCCCTGTTATGAGCAAACTTCTGACCAGTATCCTAAGAGAGAGACTCACTACGTGGGCAATCCAAGAAGGAGCAGTACCCCAAGAGCAATTCGGATTCATGAAGGAAAGGTCCACCATAGACTGCGTCTTAATTCTTTACACTCTAGCCCAGAAGACATTCAGGAAGAAAGGAAAGTTATATGTAGCTTTTATAGACTTTCAGAAAGCCTTTGACAGAGTGAGGAGAGAATTACTGTGGAAGAAACTGAGAGATCTGAGAGTATCAAAGAAGTTTGTTAGATACATGGAACGTATTCACGAAGGGACCACGGCATCAGAGAGGGTGGATTAATGGAGATGCGGAGAGAGCTTCAAGAATAACATAGGAGTCCGTCAAGGATGTCAGTTATCGCCTCTGCTCTTCATACTGTTTCTTCATGACTTACCTGGATGCTTAGCAGAAGAAGATTTCCATGCACCCTCGATCAAAAACACGGAGATACGCTGCATACTGTATGCAGATGACTTAGCTATCATGTCATTGTCCCCAATAGGACTACAGAGAGCATTGAATCAGCTGCAAAAATACTGTGAAAAATGGAAAATGCAAGTCAATCAAAAGAAGACGAAAGTGATGGTGTTCAGCAAAGGGCATAAGAGACGAAGAAACGAAAAGTGGTTCTACGATAAGGATCCATTGGAAGTAGTACCTTCATTCTCATACTTAGGAATCGTCCTCTCTCACACAGGGAAATGGAACAAACACATCGATAATGTGAAAAATAAAGGTAAGGGAGCACTCCACTCCTTGAATACCTTTATAAAGAAAAATCCAAATAGTCCATGTAGTCTCGCACGTATGCTGTTCGACGCCCTTGTCACCAGCACAGTTTTATATGGAACGGAAATTTGGGGATCTCGGGAGCACGATGAAATAGAAAAGCTGCTAACGTCCTTCTTGAAGAGTATTACGGGTGTGAGTTGAGACACTCCGAACGCAGCCATACTCCTCGGACACGGAAGAGGTGACATGATGTCCATACAGTGGTGGAGGATGGTCAAATACTGGATTAGGGTCAGATCTCATACTCACCCCATGGTTAAAGAGTGTTACGAGTTACAAAAAAAGTGGGCAGAGGGCAACCAAGACTCCTGGGGAAAATATATAAAAGGAATATTAGATCGGCTAGGATTCTCATATGTGTGGCATTTCGGACCAGGAGGAAACTGGTATTTAACGGAATGCAAGAGGAGATGCATGGATATCAGCTTCCAGCAGCAACGAGCAAAAATAGAAGTTAAACCAACATTGAATGTTCTGCAAAGAATGAAGACCTGCTTTGGTCCGGAACAATATCTAGAAAGATACAAAGGATACAGGCGGACTTTTGCTCTGCTAAGGTTAGGGACCTGGAAGTGGCAAACAAAGACAGGAGTAGGAGGGATTTCCGTCTGCCCTTGGTGTGAGAAGAAGGAGACTGCACATTTTATCGGAATGTGCAGGATACGAGGATTTGAGGAGAAAATACCCTTTAACCTGGAACCATAACGACCAAAGCCGCCACGAACAACTACACTACATCACGGAGAAGGAAGGTCAGCTGGTGTTCCTCTTGCGAGAAATTTGGCAGAAGAGGGAAGAAAAACTGACTAGTGAGAAAGAAACGGGAAACCATGTGACTCCCACTTATTAATTAATTAATTTGAAAGAAGTGATTAAAATAATGGAGCTTTGAAGTGCTGTATTATGTACAGAAGCACAGAAATAAATGTCAATGTCACCTGTTTGAATGGATGTTTTGATATTGCGAAAGTATTGGAAAATTCGAGGAGTTGAGTAACAAAATTTGCCACAACAGTCTAGTTCTGTAATCTTACAATTGAAGTGTCTCTTCCAAAAAGCATTCATTGGTTAAGCCGGTAGAACAATAAGTTTTATGGTGAGGTCTGCTGTTGAGAATTCTCCAAAACTGTGAGGAAGTTGTCATACATGACGAAACATGACATAGTTGTAACTCTGTATGTGCAAATAAGATTTTCGCTTGTAAATAGTCAATGATAATCAATAGTCAAAATAAAGCCACAATGCTTGTTTATGTGAAGATTAAAAATTGTACGGACAAAGAAGGCTGTAATAACTTGAGTGAGCGGTTGGATAGCCGCCTCTTTCCTGTAGTATCGCCCCGACTTCACTCGTCTCTGACGGTATACATTTCCAGAATACTGAGTCTAGTATGATCTCATTTCACTCTGTCACTTGTTTCTTCCTCCCCCTTATAGTCCTTGTGAAAGATTCAGGGACAAGCTTCAGCTGCGTGTGGAGGAAGAGGGAAAGTTTTCTCTTGTCCTCTCCCATTGTCATTCGATGGAAAAGAGGGAGAGAGCCAAGCGAGTTTCGGTGGTGGAGGATATTGAATCCTGATCAGGAAACTAGTTTGCATGGGGACGAAGACTTGCATGGCCTCAGGCTTCCAACCATAACCCAATCAACCTCCTCAATATCCCCTTTCCCTCTCCCGCTTCCTCTTCCTCCCTATACTCTTTTCTCTCCCCTCAATCCCTTTTCCCTGGTCATAGGGATGTCATCCTCCTTTCCTGTCCTTTATCCAACCCAGATCCTCAGGGAAAGAAGAGAGACATTCATGAATCGAATAAGTAAGCGTGTGGAAAGCGATTATCTTTTATATTCAAATTTCTTATTACGTTGAAGCCAAATTGTTACTCTCCTGCTGTACACACTTTTTTTTTCCTATCTCATTTCTCTGGTGTTGATATGGGAATGGTGGAGAGAGGGATGTTTGGGGTCCCGGGAGAGGTGAACGGGGGTACAAAAGGAAGGAGGGAAGTGGAAGTGGGGGGCTCGTGGTGGAGCGCCGAGATAACTTGAACTTTTGACGGGTGAAGACTCGCATTGTGTGGCGGGACGCCGATAAAACCGACCAGCCTGTGGCTCTCTCTCTCTCGCTTCAAGTCTTCCTCCTTTTCAATGCACCCGTCCGACATTCATTGTCTCTTCCTCTCCCCTCTATCTTGCCCTCCCCTCCCCTCTCCCTTTTCCCGTCCTTTCTTGCCTTTACAAGCCAGCTTGAGTTGACTGCACATCGAACACCCCACTCCCTTCAATCCTTCCAACCCCTTCCCCCCCCCCCCCCCCACATCATATATGATATATGGGATATATGTAGTCTATCATATACAGTATATCATATGAACATATATGGGGGGAAAATCTGATTAGTTGACTGCACATCGAACCCCCCCCCCCCTTCAATCCTTCCCCCCCCTTCCCCCCCCCCCCCTCTTCCTCTTCCTTCCGTTTCTGCATAGGTTCAGGTCCTGGGAATGATTTCTGACGAATATGTAGAAGTAAGCTGCTCGTTGATATCTCCCAGTGGTCTTCATTTAGTACTAAATAAGCCCTTGCGTTGCGAATGAAATCATGACCTGTTGTCATTGGAAGACTCAAAATGGGGGGTTGATTCATGGAGTGTATGCAGAGGGAAACTTGTACCCATTATCAATCATAATGCTAAAGCTGCGAATTGGCTGCACCATGGGTGCCACAGAATTTCATAAATTCACTTTGAAATCCGTCTCATCCGATTTTCCAAGTTGAATGCCCATGAATTCCTGTGCATTCCTATTGGAAATTCCTTGCAACGGTCTCAAGTTTTTCCATTCTTCTATGACCAGTCAAGGGATTCCGAGATGTATTTTAGCGAAACAAATGGTACATTTTGTGTCGTTAGCGATAACTTGATTCGAGTAATGGAATAACAATCCTAGTGTTCACATAGGATTTGTTCTCCCAGCATTGGAGAAGTCCGATAATAGGAAATATGTTGCATCATTTTTGACTGGCTCACAGCCACGGAAAAATAATGGGTAAAAAATGAATGCATGGAGTTGAATTCCGGACGAAATGACTGCAAGTACCAAATTTTCGTTTTTACGTTAATCTATTATTAGTTTTATTATTCATAGAGGCAATTATGAAGTCCCCTGATCATTTTATTCTACCCAATGGTATGTTCAGTTTTGTTGCCTGTTTTGGAGTCTAAGATTTTGTGGACCACCCTGTATGTCTGTGACATTAGTTTAGGTATTTTTTTAAATAGTGGAATAAGTTCTAGAGTAATCTCAAGTAGACATTTTGAACAACTCTTGGCTCTAAAGAGGAGCACTGTCCATTCGTTTCCATATTCAGATAGGAATGGCGCTGGTTATCCGACGATAGGTTCGGTTACCGGATCTCAAAATCGGTTCATTTTTACGAAAAGGTATGTTCAAAGGATTATTTTCCCATGAGAAGATAACTTGGAAACGGGAAACCGTTGTGGTCTTTCAGCCTATCCTTTTTTTTAATTCTCAGTCTATCTATTCCTGAATTCTGACTTATTTCATTCTCTTTCTCTATCTGAAACCGCTCCATACAACATACAACTGGGGAAATAAACGTCCCGGATCGATTGATCGTTCTGCAGTCCTTGCCATTCTTGCTGTTGGCCATCGACGTTCGGCGCACCAAGCGCCACATCTACAAGCTGTACCAAGGAACAGCAGAAATGGCGGAGTGCAAGTGTAACGAGTGAAACAATGTAGCATATTTGGGTGACAAGGATCCACCTTATATCTTAATCTCTCTACCCGAGTTCAAACATGAAGCTTCTAACTATCACCGTGTTTTGTGCAGAAGTTGCGTTCACTTGGTCGGTCCGAATATTGCGCGGGAAATAGCCTAGCCGGGAAATAAAGCTTTACATGCCGTCATTCCAAGAACGTTAAACCGATTTACCGACCCCGACCCTTAAATGGATCGGTGAACCGGTTCTAAAAATAAAAAAATTATATATATATATATATAAGATTGTCAGCCCTAATATGCATCTTAGTGAGATGCATCAGACCGGTTCAATTGAAGGATCTATTGTCTGATTTCATATAAAATGTCGGATTAGTTTAAGATAGGGCTGGTACGAGAATGTGTTTAACGCGTTCACTGCGGGAATCCATTTGACATTTCTTACCCAGGCTAGTTTTGTGTTATTTATAAAACATTTTCGCATCAAAGTTAGTTTCATTTGTGGACGCCCTTAATGTTTCTCATCACGTTACAAATTGTCGGAACGGTGCGTTACCAGTCTCGAGACACCGTTGTCTCGTAACGTGGTGAACATGTTTATAGGATGAATCATATAAGCCCAATATGAAATTAGCTTAACGCAGGCCTCCCCCGCTCACTGGTGATACATTTCCTTGAAGGGAATATCATACGTGTATGATAAGCGCTTCATTTGATGGAACACGTAGCAAGCATCCGGGCGCCATACACTGGTGAAGCATGCTTCATCCCGCTAGAAACATGTGTAATACATACTTCTCAAATTAGCAGCTGCGCTACTTTTGTATATGCTTTAACATTGCTGCATCTGTTGAGTTGGCGAGTTTACCGAGAAAAGTTCTCACTGACGTCAAGGTGAATAAGGAATAAGTCTAGAAAAATATAAAACTATTGCAGGGCCTCGAGAAATCCAATGATCTATGGGACCACATTAATCTTGCCCTAGTGGATTTGACCTGGATTGTTGTAAGCAGAGAAGTGAAAGAATCAGAGGAGATTTATGGATTTCTTTTGCTCAACATTTATACTTTAATAAATTTATTTCTGCTTTTTAGGCCCAATTTGTACTTTGGCATATTGCCAATCCATTTTGCCATGTGGCTTTAGGAAATGTTGACACAGAGCGTGTCATGGACTGCCACAGCAGACGTGCTGGATCTAGAAGCAGATCAATTCATCTTACTCATCAAATCATCCAGCTGGCGCGTTTGATCTTCCTCAAAGCTTGTTGTTGGGTTACCACTATCTTTACTCCCTCACGAGGTCCCACAGAATTGTGCAAATCGCGACAAGCAGCAACAGTTGTGGGATTATTTTCTTTACTAGCGTCCAAAAGAAACGTTACAAGGTAATCTAGAGCTCACCCGCGTAGTAGGCGTTGTGATAGCATTATATCCATCCTTTGCTGAACAAGTCAACACCGCTTGAACATAAGCGTGTGCTCGCTAATCTTTGAGCGCTGGGTACGTGCCACGTCAGAAAAATGCCTAATCAAGTTTTCTCCATGCTATATGTTAATTTCAGATTTCCATAGATAACAGATGGGCTGATTTCACTATGCATATCATACCGTCTCCGAAAAATATCAGAGATATGCCAAGGCTAACGCAGCAACAAAAGGACGGGGCGATGAAAATGCTCAAGAGAGTATAACGCAACATGCGTTACGCCATCTTTGACCAAGCTGGTAGAACACTTGACCTTGAGAAATGTAGCGATTCTCAAAGTTAAGTGTTCTGCCAGTTATGATGAAGTGCAGATTCAATCCAGTTTAAGTCACACAAGCTCATCAGAGTCACCGCGCGACTTCCCGTTTTGTATTCCTGTTCCTATGAAATCTGAACTGTGTATATGGCATGGAGGAAACCTAATTAGGCATTTTCCTGACGTGGCACGTGCACAGCGCTCAAAGGTTGGCGAGTAAACGCTAATAATGTTGAAGCGATGTTGACTTGTTCAGCAAAAGACATCACAACTCCTTCTACGCGAGCGAGCTCGCAAATGCCTGGTAACATTTCTTTTGGACGCCAGCATACTTGGTTGCATCCGTTAGTATTATTCAAAACACCCCACTTCGAGCAATGTCTACGGTGCTCTCCACACTGCGCCTTCCTCGTGATATTCTGTAGTTGAAGAAGCGTTTAACTTCAGCTGCCCCCGAAGGCTAGGTTGCATCAGGTGGGTGGTCATTGGAAATGCTTCATCCCCCGAGAAGAAGAAAGGGAGTGGCTCCCCTTCGTGTGGGAGAGGTTCATCATGAGGTAAGCCAAGAGTGCCCGCGCTCAAGGCCTTTCCAAAAGAGCGGTGTATTAACCCTTTAATGCATGATGTAGCAGATATGCTACATTCCAAATGTAAAATTTTCGAGTGTGTAGGTAGCGAGCTCTAGCGGTAAGTATGGTTCGTCGCAGATGTGCGACAGTCCAGTCCTTGTACACCAGCGGTCGTTAGGTGCCCTACACTCCTGGTGGCAAGCAAATTAAAAACACATAGCTACGTCGTGTGACAGACTGACGCTCTTGGTGCAATTATTTTCAACTTGACGCTAACCCAGGATCCAGGTTCATCCGTAATTTTACATTTTCTTTTGCGTTGAGGTATGCCCAAACGCTGACTGACCGACTGAGCTCTTTAGCCTCCATGCAGCGTGGGTTAGAAAGCTGGAAATATTGTTTGAAGCAAATGTGCAACAACAATAACATTTTCGGACCTACTACTTATAAATTTCATGATTTTTTCCCCCACTTTTTCCGTGTTCTAGAACCTAAATAAAGTCTACCAGATTTTTTCGCCGTAAAATAAAAAAAAAAATGCATTAAAGGGTTAAATTCTATAGCGTCGTTGTTTCGACCTAAGTCATCGATGTCAACAGCTTTGAAAAGACCATCAGTGTCTGCAACCTTCATCAAAGCAGTCAAATGATACCATTTGTGCCTCCTGTAATTGTGGTTTTTATAATTTGTGCAGATTTTATAATTGAGAAACGTTTCATACGCATTTCTCCAGTGTGCGGTTGAATGATTGAACCGTTTATGATACACATTTTGTGCATATTTCACCCTGATATGTATGTGATACGCTTCATTGGACGGAACGCATGACAGAGTGGGGTCCTACACACTGGTAAAGGAGGCTACAACTCATGGTGTTCTATCCGATGAAGCGTGTATGATGTGCGCTTCACGAGAATGTTTCACCAGTGTGCAGTTGGGCTTAAACTACGTAATACAATTAATTCTGCTACTTCCCCGACTCTTCTGTGAACCTCATCAAGGCTATACATATTTTCTTACAAGCCAATGCCCTCAAACGTTGCTCAAAAATTGCCTACGTTTGATGAACTGGTCATTGATTGCAAGTAAGAAATACACCCTCCTGAGGATGGGTGAACCATAATGTTCGATCAGGTTTCACCCACTATTAACCCTTTACGGACTACAGCCGTACAGGTACGGTTTCAAACTTCGCGTGTTAATTTCTTTTTATCTTCAAGGATTGGTATGACTTGTATTCGGAGGATTGTTTGCACTTGACCACATAGTCTTTGTCCTTGCCCTTGCCCCCCAGATACGGCACATATGCAGTAGCGTGAGTCAACTGAAACCAATACTTTTTTTTATTTATATCCTGCTCCTTTGACCGTTATTAAAATTACCTCCTCTTGGCACGTAGATGTAGACGTACCTGGTATAGTACATGTAACACGGGTATGAAATTTGTCACGTATGTTGGCAGCACCTTCAGAAAATTGACGTTCCGCCTAAATAATGAATTATATGCTAAAAGAAATTCACTACTCATTTTTTTAGGGGAAAGCGGTTTCACGCAGACGACTAGGCTATGGATGCAGCTCTCCAGTGAAGCTACCAGCAGCCAAAATCTTCTCATGAGATGGGTGCAAAAAGTCCTTTTGAGGTGTGGGAACGCTAAGAGAAAGAGCTTTCAGGAAATTTTCTGTGAAACTAGTAAAAACAATTAGTTTTCCATTTGACCCTCCCTTGTTCAGGATTAAACGTAAAAGCATTTGGATGTGTTATAATTGTCATATTCATGAACAGTAAACTTGGCAACAGCCACGAGCGCATACGGAAAATGTATTTCCACCAGGTTTCAGCAATTTTGCAACTTGGTGACTGGCAGCGTACAACAGAGTGTATTTATCATGAAATACTGTGTATTTCCCTCAACGTGGAAATTCAGTGGTTAGTACGCTGCAAAAGTTTCGTAATGAATATGAGGCACGTGTAAGCGCCTGGAAAGGAAACCGTTCTGCGGCTGGTGAACCTTGTGGCTATTTTCTGTGGAGCTACTCAAAGGGTAGAAAGTTTGAACGTCGTCCACTCACAACTGCCAAGTTAAAGAAGCAATAGTGAGTTGAGGGAGGGAGGATTTTAAACATTTCCCGGGTTGCGCTGCTGGTAGTCCTGCACTATTGCGCCCTGTGCCCAAGTCGCATTAATGAAGAGGGAGATTAACATTGAACATGTCCTTTTTCAACAGTGAATCTCCCATATGTGCTCGTGATTGCTGCCTAGTTTCCCGTTTCTAGCTTAAGAAGCACGTCAGTTATATCTTTTTCTGATGATTTGATGAAATCACCCAGTATATAAGAGGTGTGATCAAAAAGTTCCGCGATTGAATTTTTTTTAAGACGCTGTGGTGACTCTTTCCGACTACTGATGGTTATATCCTTCAAACTAGTCCTCTTCGGCATCTACGCAACATTTACAGTGTTTCTTCAGTCACTGGAATCATTGCTGACACACGTCTTTCGGAATCACCAGCAGAGCTCGCGTTGCGTTTATAACTTTGCTTTGAATGTCTGAAATCTCCTTATTTTCAGCACACTCTTTTACATAATAACTCATATTTCAAAGTTGACTTCTCAGATATTGAAAGTAAACATTGCGTGTGGGAGAAACACATTGACGTTAAAATGGAACCACTTATCAATTCATCTGCATTCTGAGCTTGCTTTTTCATTAGCAAAAGCCTAAATGCATATAAATGAATTTCCAATAATATTCATCACTGGTACTGATCATGTGATTTGTATTTATTGCACTGACGTAATTGCTGAAGAAAATCCAGTGCAGCTTTTTTAATGTCATCGCGAAATATTTTCTTAAATTCGAAAGAAAATGTGTCCATTTGAGCTGCATTGCTATATACACCAATAAATGCAAGCATTAATACGTGAATCCACCTTTCCTTATTCACATGCTATGGTATCCCGAATGTACCTTACTTTGTACTGTGAATGAGGGGAATAGTGGGACAAAGTGCAGGAGTGAAATGTCATGATTTTTATTCTTCAGAATTGAGTGGTAGCTCCATGATGAGAAAATGCAGTTGTATGTATAGATCGCAAAAGACCAGCTTGTTCAGGATTTCAATTGATCCACAATCCTGATCCTAGATTTTAGTTGACAAGCTGTGGTTGAGGACAGCTCATCTAACTTTTTTGGAATTAGACAAATTAAACACGCTAATATTCACTATCTGGAAAATCTCCAAAGCCTCTATTTGAAGCAATAATCGTGAGGTTTTTCTATTCAAGTGCAGAAAAATTAAATACTAATGCCCAAAAAGTCAAAAAATAGTGAAGAAGGTGCGGGTGGGACATTTTTTGTTCTTGTAGGAGGATGTTTCGTGGGGAACTAGGAAAACTGCATTGGATGCCGTAGTTACGGTGGGAACCACCTGCGATTTCAGGTGGGATTAGGAAATGTATATCTGGATATGCACGCACGGTGACAACACTGGCTATTCGCATTATGTTGTGCTGCAGCTCAATGCAAATGTCAGATGAGATGCCAGGTGCGTCCAAAGAGCAATGAAGTGCAATGCAATTTCTGGTGGTGGAAAGGACAAACGCTAGTAAAATCAATCAGCAGATGTGGGAAGAGCGTGGCAAGGGGTGGTTTGTCATAATTCGCTGCTTGATTGGTGCCATTGCTTTCGGCAGAAAGCTTTCAGAATGCCTCGACTTTAACCAGGACCTCTTCAGGACACAATGGGCACACTTTATCTGACAACCCAGGCGGCGATGGAGGAGGATGTGCATGGACCCATTGCTCATAGGCACCTGTTCGCAAAGTGCTGCAAGGTAACACGTGTGTTGTCCTCGATTAACCTGCCCTCTTTCGCAGCATCGTTATCAGTAATAAGCACATGTCCCTGGCCTAGCCGTGGCAGGCATTTCACACTTTCCCTGCTCCCTTGTCGAAAGCTATTGTACCAATCATGCATATCGAGTTATGACAAACAGCCCTCATCATGCGCTGCTCATATTCGTCTGTAGAATTTACCAGTGTTTGTCCCATCCGCCACAAGAAATCGCAAAGGACTTCACTGCTCTTCTTTGAACACAACACAGTTCTACACAGTAGCTAACATGATGTCCTGTTTTTAAAAAATCAGTTCTCTGATTCATACAAAGTTTTTGTCTCTTCTGGTAATTCCCATAGTCGCTCATTTCTTGGTCGTATATGGTGAGCAGTGAATAAGAAAAAAACTGAGGTTTGAGAAAGAATCACTGCCCGACGATGCCAGTCTGCGTTTGCATGCCTTCCGCAAAGGTACACTTCCACACTTTAATCATTTAAATGGTCAATTAAGCTGCGCTTGGTTACCCTTCCGTGCCCATTTCCTTAGCCGAACTTCGAGCAATTTACATTGAAAAGCCCAAAGGAAGGTTAGCAACAGTACTAAGTATTGGTTATATATACCTTGTATTCAGAACAACGTGCTACAAATGGATTCCCTGATTCCAATGAAGAAACAGGTGCTTTCAAAACCCGAATTCAGCTCTGGATTATTAATTAAAGGGTTAAAATACGGAATAAACTTCATAACCCACGGGTGATTCTGACGCCTTGATGTCTTGCTTCCTTTGTTGTCAGTGCTCCATTCTTACTCTGTTCTGTTCCGAGAGGTATTGTGCTTATGGTCCTCTTCTCTTCTTTTTCCTTCATTTTGTTATACTCTCCATTACTTCGCCCGTAGCATCTTTGACTTTGCGTTCGAAGGAGGCTTGCTCCTTGGACTTGACTCAACGGAGCTTGTTCTCTTATGAATGGAAGAAGTCTGCATAGGGAAAAGTCAGCAGAAAGGAAAACGATCGCTATGAGTCAAAGTAGGCCTACTGTTTCAGTTCCTTTTCTCCTCACTTTTTCTTGCAGACCTCTTTCATATAAACATGCTTGTATTCGTTTTTAATTGTCCGATCTTATCTCCATATGCCCTTGTCTTGTGTCTTCTCACTGGAATATCTGCTATCCGCCACCCATGGTCGGAAGGGGAGGGTGGATGAGATTGATTTTGTCTGTAAGACAGAGCGTCCACGTGTTTGGAGGTGGAGAGGGGCAGAGAGAGAGGGGGGGGGCTATAATTGGGTGGCATTAGTGGGGGATCTGGGCGAGTCCACTTGTGAAGTCGTTTTGCTTGACCATCCACCCTTAAGACCCGTCAACAACACCGTGACGGGATTCCCCCCTGGGTCTATGTGCCTCTCTCTCTCTCTCTCTCTCCCCCCCCCCCCAACCCAATGGAACAATGTCCACGCGATGGGAGGGGACTCGAAACGGGGAGTACTTCACGTCCAAAGACCACCGTCAAGGATCACGAAAGAGGGCGGAGAAAAAAAAGCCACGGTGGGTCGGGAAAGAAAAGGGGAGGGGGAAAGGCATAAAGGAAGGCAGGGAGGAATGAATGAGTGGTTGTAGTAATAATGATTGTCCTCTCACGCGAGGACAAGTCTCTGCGACTAATTTGTCAAGCTGGGCATCTTTCCTCATTCAATCCCAGTCATGCTTGGCATGGAAGAAGTAGAAGAGACATGGCATGCTATTCTATGCATGCCTTGCTTTTGTCCTCTCCTTTAACACAGACAAAAGCCACTGACAGCCTCCGCGAAACAAGGATGGAGGAAGATGACGAGAGGACTCTTTCCCTAAATGAAGAAATGATTTCAGAATCTTCTATAGGAATTGTATAGATCTCCCGGCATGCCATAAAAAAAAATCAAGATGGAAGGGGGAGGGAGGCCAGTTACGTTTCGGACGAGTGATTTCTTCTGACTATTCCCATCATGCACCTGCTAGCCGAACCCTACATCATCATTCTTCTTTCCATTCTCTTTCTCCTCACCGGACAAGTTTCTCCCAGATACTCAGTTTTGTGCATCGATTCATCAACTCATACATTCTGAACGCATCTGGTGGGAGGAGGGGAGGAAACATATAATCAGTGGATGTTCCTCATATTTTGTTTTTCATCATTTTGTGCCTCATGCCGAACATTAGACGGATACGGATCGGGATTCCTGAAAGGAAGATAAAGAAAAGAAGCGACACCACGCCCTTCTCTGTCGATTTCACCTTCTGGCTCGCGTATAAAGCTCGCGTGTTCTCCTTCCGAGGTAAAATTAACTAGGGGAACGATTCAGCGGCATCTGAGAAATGCCCCAAATGTACAGGGCGGAGATGGCATGGATCTCTCCCCACAGTAAGCCATGTTCACGAAATTGAACTAAACTAACATTTAGGGCAATTCCACAAATTAATTTCTGAAATTGAACTGGTTCCATGATTTGAGATATTAATTTTCATTATAGGGAAGTTTTATCTCCTATTGTCATATGTTAAAGAGGTTCCTTCCTTTTGGAAGCAATTGCCGGTGTTTGTTAGTGACAAGGAGCAAAATGATGACACATTTGTTTATCGAGTCTAAACATTACGTAAAAATTAAAGCATGCGTGGCTGGCATGGGAATATATTCAAACAAGTTCTTGCACTAGGTATCGCTAGGCCATCCGACGACCGTGAGTTTTGGCGCATGCACAATGTGGAGAATGGCTTTAAAAAGATGATTGTATGTTAAAGAATGCAGCAAGATGGTGGTGCCGTTGGGAATACTTATGCAGGATAGTGTTCGGCGCAGGAGTTTGTTTCTGCAATTTAAAAATGAAGAGACTATGTTGGAGCCGAAACGACAATGATCAAATTCTGCGAGGCGATGTAAATGCGGCTCAGACTGAGAATGGAAACGGAAGATACTACTCCGAACATGAAGGTCCTGTTGGCTATGTTCCTATGAAGGCTTGGTTTTGTCGAATCGTTTCGTTTCGTCGCTGCATTCTTTTTCGTAACCAGCCTCTCGTGCAAAATATTAATATGCGATTTTGCTTGACCTATGTACAGATCGGGCTTTCTAGGAGTTGCATCTGATTAATTACACGTCACGTTTGTCTATTGTTCAAACATTGCGGGATTGGAAATCTTCTGCCGCCCAAACGCGCAATTCAACCTGCAGCCAGAATTACGAAACCGATAAATAAAGTATCGATAGACTCATCTCACCATGAGAATGTGCCGTTTCGGGATTTTATTACTTCATTTCCGAGGGGCCCGGAGATGCGAAGATAAGGTCATGGAACCATTTTTTACTACTCGTGCAAATAGACGACAGTGATAGTAAACGTTTTTTGAGGAAAGCCACCAAGGCTCACTCCCATCCTTGCCATGACTCCGCCAATTTCTGCATAACTGATTTCGACGCATGAAGTACCGATGGGCATCTCTCATGTTGACGGTGCTTCTTTAGGAGGTTTCTAGTAATTGCTATCCAGAGTCAAGTATTTTCGTTGTAATTATGATGGACGACTAGCACATAAACTGTGTGTGTTGGGGTTATCGTAGGTTGGATGAGAACGGAACGTCCTGAAAAATTAATAAACATTTTGATTGGTTTCCCTTGAGCAAAGACTACGTTTCTGTTTTCGACAATAAAGGTAGCAATCGATTATATAATCGATGTTCCTTTTGGAGATTATGCTGGAAGTGCTGAATGAGCACAGATGAGGTTTGCCTGTACTTGTACCATAATAAAGGTGTCTTTCAGAGACATCATCGACTGAACTAGTACTAGTTGTATGGAAAAAAGACGAGAGATGCATCAACGAAGTTTCTTTTTCTCGGGATTCAACTCAGAGGTCGCTATTCTTTGGTTATAGTTAGGGAACTTATTTCTCGTCATCCTTATTAGTTCTAAAAACCGAATAGGTGGCAAGGCTTTTGCCAGGAGCTGTACGTCAAAATGGAAAGACTAATAAACGTGATGCTTATGAATGGAGTACACATATAGGGTGCGCGAAAATGTTATCAATAAGATACCCGTCTCTCCTGGTTACACGCATCTGATTGGCCCGACGGTCTCCGCACCTCTACAGGATGTGACTATTTGGATGCAGAAATTTAAGAAGTTTAAGAGCGAAGAGGAAACAGTGGGAATGGAAGTTGAAAACCCATAGATACAAAACAAGAATCTTGTGGAATCTTGCCCTCAAGAGCCAAACTCAGGGGCGTAAGAAGAATCCTTTGCAAAGACCTACTGTCATCCCGAGAGGAAATTGTTACGTTGACCTGCGTTTTCAAAATGCATTCTCACCATACTCAAGCGAGATTAAGTGGAAAACATCTCCGTACGATCGACATGCACAACAGACTTGGGAGTGTAATCATATAATTTCAAATTGAGCCCAAAGCCATCATCAATTGCAAAACTGGGCCAGAGAGGAGAGGAGAGAAACATATCTATGACACCAGTTACTGCGTCTGTAAACAGGAATGTTTTCAGAATTATCAACTCTAAAAGTCTCCTAAGTTGTTTTTTTCCTGTCATTTGCTTCATCGGACCACCCTGACTGCGCTTTCTAAGTAATTCCAATTTCTGGAATTCGTGTTGATGACCATCCTCGTGTATGAGTATGGGGTTGGAACACACAAGGTTTTTCTCATCCTCTAGAGAAGCCATCTGCAGATAAGCCTATTCCCAGTTTCCAGAGTGCAACTTAGATGCACTGAATAGTATGAACCGAGAGGACTACTTCATTCCTTTCATATCTCAAGATATCAATGATTCTTTATTATGTAGTGTCAATGCAAACTCACTTTGCACCTGTCGCAGGAGGAAAAAGAAAAGTTATGTAGGCCTGATGCATTCGCAGATGATTTTTACGAGCACGAGTTTCGTGTTCTTGTCCTTGGTGTGATCCCTTTTTTTTTTCTTTATTGTTTCGTACCGATGAATTTGTTTGTGATTGTCTTGCTCACAGCTAGAACAAGATTGGCCAGCAGAAGTCTGGAAATCTGTTCTTGTCATCGGTACCATTAGACAAGCATATAGGCGCATCATGATAATTTCATGTCTCTCTGCATTAGGCACTAAGTAGTCTGATAGACTTCTCAACTCTACAGTGTTTCTTCTCTTTATCTGGAGCAATACCGGCCACGATGAGTTTATCAGGTGCATGACGCATTTCATGTTATTTTGTCCATCAGGCGTCTAGGAGCACGATATAATTTTAAACCCCACCATGATTCAGATTTTGCAAGTACGTTGCGATAAGCCAGCAGATAAATCGATAGACCACTTTGAACTTGGTAAACAGTAGTAATTATGCTAATATCAAGCTTCCTTCTTGTCTCGCTAGGTTGTTCTCACCAAAAATATTTGCATTTGTGGTGCTCATTGATTGCCGAAATGGATGGGATTTTTGAAAATTATGATTTTTTTAATGGAACGATGGTAAATTGCGAAATGAAATTTTCCACAGGCCATATATGGCAAATAAGAGTTACCTTCGAATTTGCCCACTAATAAAGCGACGAGAAATGTTTAAAGTAAGATTGAAAGCATTTGCGGAAGGGGGGCCTTCCTCTGGTGGCATATGGGGTGGGAAAGATGGTCGCCTGTTTCTGGAGTGCCTCTGTTCCTCTTGTGTCTGACAAGATACAACGCTACCTCACCCCGAAAAGCTGAGCGTATAGATCTAATCTCATTCCGTGATTTTTTTCTGTTTTTAGGTCACACCCAACACGAGTGGACGTCGTGGTCGAGCCAAAAAGCCATTTTCAAGTTCCTCCAAGAAACATTTCGCCCCAAGTCGGAACTGTGAACAATATTTGTTTCTTGTTTTTTTTCCCTCTCTCTCTCTCTCTCCTTGTTTCTTCGACTGATCTACGATGAAAGGGATTCCTCCAGATGCTATTGTAGCATTGAAAACGAAAATAAACGATTTTTCGCAACACCATCAAAGAGGGTTTAGTCTCTTGACTAAGGTTTGCGATCTAGGGAAGGAGAGGAAAGGAATGATATGGGATGGGCGTTTGTATAATGGGCATATGAACGATGAAGGCAAAGGAGTCTTCCAAGGTCAAAAAAGAGTACCCTTAGAAAAGCAATTATCCCTCTCTGTCCCCCGAGGGGATCACGCATGACGTCATCCCCCTCTCACATACAGCCTTACAGGCATGCTAAGTCTCCCCCATAGAAGAAGATTCGAGTGGCAAAGAACTCCGGACACCAGACAGTACAGTAGACTGCACCGCAGTCGACTATGGTGAAAGTCCTCAACGTCACCTTTTTTTCTATTTCACTTTTCACTTTCACGAATGTTTTTCTTCTTTCCTGGAAATTCCCCCCGTGGCGTAAATGATGATGGTAGAGTGACAAGGAAGGAGTCGTTAGTGAAATCGGATGCATGGGGCATCCCGTCACTCTTCTCCTTGGCTTCTTTCCAATTCCGATTTCCCAATAGACTATCACGGTCCCACTCGTCCTTACAATTCCAAGGTCCCCAAAAAGAAACATGGCCGCTCGGTTCTCGAAGCTATTGAGATCATCCATGGTTTTTTTTTATTCCTTGTAGAAACTCTTTGAGACGCGATGGACAATGCAAGTATGGGGAAGAGAGGTTTTTCTCACAAGCACCGTTCGAAGCATGAATCAAAAACATGGGCAGTGGATATTCCTTCAACAGGAGGAAAAAGAGAAAAAAAAAATTGTACAAACTCCAATAACACTGTTGCTTTTTGCTTTGGAAGGGGAGAGCGGAGATGAGAATTTTCGGTGGCAATGAGAATCTGGAGGAGCCTGACTCATGGCACACGCGGATATAAGGATAAATATTTCAATAATAATATTTGCTCATCGATCGGGATGATGAGACGATGATAACGAGACATGATCGTGATTTGCTTCTTCTCCGTATGTACAATACAAATAATAAAGGAGGACTGGATTCAACACGTATGATGAAGTGGTCACAGTACACCGAGGGTGGAGATATCACAATTGGGAACCCTTTGGCCTGTCTCACGAGATGGGGTCCAGGAGGAGAGGTGAAATTAAAGGGAATTATTTTTGGTCACGTTTTCTTCCGATGGGTGATGAGGATCACATAGGAGACATGTAGGGCCAGTTGAAGGATGAGCCGGAGAGGAGCATATCTCTGATGAGAGTCTCGATGGGTGTTTTCCCAACCAAGCGGACAAAGAACAGCTGTTCTATCACCTGGGCTGATACCGTCCTCAACGACGGAAGCCTCAAAAGAAGCTTCCCGAACCGGGTCGGCTGATTTGGGTATTGAGTCCGACAATATTCCTCCAATGCACACTGGGACTTCTCTTGGAGACTTTCGATGTGCGCCACGTCTGACACCCCACATGCATCTATACGAGCCGAAGAGGGAAAAAAAAGTCCAATCAGCCTTTCAGAGTATCCCCCTTGTGGTGGTGTTTTAAATGAACGGAGAGGGGGAGGATAAAGAAAAGAAAAAACGAAAAACGTTTGGCATAGATGTATAGCGTGACATTTGGTGCGGGAAGGGAAGCGGAATGAATCCCCCCTCAAGTGGCTTTGTCATTTTAATGCCCCCCCCCCCCCTTTTTTTTCCATAATCCAGTCCACTGAACCACATGACCCCTCTGACACATTGAAAACACTCTTCTGCCTCTTTTTGCCTGACGGATCAGGGGATTTACTCGAACTATCAGATAGGGATACCCTTATCCATTCTATATCCCCCTCTCCCTCTGATTTCCTTTCTTCGCTCCGACGTCATCGTGTGATAAGACACGATATTTCCTCATAGAAGGGAGAGAGCAAGAAGATGATCGGAGGAAGAGAAGAGAGAGAGAGAATATCGTTGGGTGATAAGTGGGTTGCATGCAAATTAATCGGCGAGAGATCACGCTGAAGGTATAGTATCGTGATCGTCCTGAAGTCTACGTATATCTCACGGAATGAAGTTAGGACCCGTAGTAATGAGCCTTTGTCTTCCCTCGATCCCCTCCGGATGTTATCAGGCACTATAGGGGCCTATGCCTATTCCTCGACGGACCAGATGATCCTGGATAGAGATGGCACTTCCCTCATATAGGTCTCTTACATAACCCCTATCACCTTCTCCATTGTTTCATTCTTAGCTAGAACACGTCCCTTCGGTTTCATCAATCTAGCCCGTCATAGTTTTCTGACTCGTGACCTTTTTATTTTCATGTCATTCTTAGTTTTTCTTTTTATTTTGCGAGGAATATTCAAAAGTTTTTTATTATTATAACAATCCCGTCATTTCCGTTGTTGACAGCCATAAGCTCTTCACTCGCTTTCGAACTACAGTACGTGAGTATGTTGTGCAGTACGTACCCTCCTTCGGCCTCCTTATCTTCATGCCATCAAAAAAATCACTACATGGGCACCGAGATGAAGCTCTCGCACAGCGATTTTCCTCAAGCACTCATTTGTGAGGCCTGATATTGACTTAGCGGAGCATGTGGAAAGGACTTCACCGCGGGCTTCCTACCTCCTACCTCCAGCCACGAGACGCGTCCCCCCCCGTCCAGCTAATTAGTGTAAATACGAAAGGCTGCCAGTCACTTGCCAAACGACTAATTTTTACTATTACTATCTTGTGAACTAAGTGCTCCACCGAGCCCAGGGCTTGCGGAGGCTCTGCGAGGAAATCACTAGTGTGTCAGATCTCCATTTTCGCTCAGCTTCACGAGAGGCATTCTTCAATACCTGGTGCAGTAATGAATCAACCAAATATGAACCATATAAGATGGAAGAACCGTGCACTCTTAGCTGAATCCAAACGCGGATACCAATCGCAAAGCATTTTGAGCATCCCTTGCATCAGTCATTTACCAATTAACCTCTGAATTGTTTTGCTACGCTACACTGCGTTTTGACTCATTTGTTCCCGATTTACTCGAATGTATATTTTAGTTTTGGATCGGGCGTGACCTGGAACTTGCGTCCGGTCTCGTTAACCCATTATCACTTGCGTGAATGCGGATGAAATTCCGACCGAAACGTGAAAGATGCAAAGATTTAAAGCCGGAGAAGATGGAAGAGGATGTATAACAAAAAAGGAGCATATATAATGTGGAGGAGAAACGGTGATTAGAGGAGACCGGGTGCCAACAATGAACGGGCTCGGGGGATGTGTCGATTATGGATTTTACAATCTTCTTCGATCCGGAATTGGGGCCAAGAAAAAAATAGAAGCCCGGGAGATCATAAAAGCCAGGAGCGGAGGTTCGGGTTCGGCTTTCTATTGAGGTTAAGTGCAAGCTTGATGCTTGATATATCACCCTCAAATAGGTCGATAGTCGTAGAATATACGCCTTCTCCTTTTTCTTCGCGTCTCCATCGTTCATTCGTTTCCGATCCTCTCTGGGCCTCGGCTGCGTGCCATAGGAAAAGTAACGTTCGCATTCCACGGCTGGACGTCGAATTTTTTCATCGGGTCCTCCAGTTTTTGGAGTCGTCTTCGGAAACTAATCGTCCGAGCCCGATTCTGTAGCGAGCGCCCTATCGCGATCGGAATTTCGTTTCGGAAATACCGTCACGTTCGGAATCTCGACTCCGGCAATGACGTTCTTGGTAAGATTTTGCTCGATCGTGAATCGAAGAAACGATGGTGGCGATGGATCGGTATGGATGGACGGTCGAAGGATGGTCGAGGGATGGCAGAGGGATGGTCGAAGGAAGCCGTCGTCCGGGACCATCGGAAGAGGAGGAAGAAAGAGAACGTTGATATCTTTCGAGTGGAACGTGGGCGCTCCGATTCGAAGCGATTACGTGGTCGAACTCCGATCGGTCGACGTCGATGGAGCGGACGCATCCACCCTCACACGAGGCCGAAAAATCCTCCAGAGGGATTTCGGTCCGTTCTTCGACGCGTGCATCCGCGACTATCGTTCGAACGCGGGGAGAAAAATCGAGGAACGCAGGCGAGTGCTTTCTCGAGGCGGCGAGACCAGGGCCGCCCAGAGGTTTCCAAGGTCCCGGGGCAAAACGAAACCGGAGACCCCTTTGGGGGACCCCTCGAGGCCCTTCGGAGGCCCATTTTGGGATCCCTCGATACGGGGCCGGAAACGCACGTCGACTGCCGCATTTTCCAACGAAGTAAAAGCGAACGGGACGCACCGATTCCTGCAGCGTGCCTCGACTTCCCGAGGATCCGGATGCTTCTTCCTCCGGAGAAAACGAGGTGCGAATCCGAGTCGACTCCAAGAAATCTCTTTCGATCGATTTTTTCATTTCGTGAACTCGTTTCGCAAGCGTTCGCTCTTCGCGAAAGCTCACCACACGGAGCTCGTGGAAGACATCTGGAGCTTCGAATCGGTCGTTTGGAAAAAATCTCTTACGAAAACCACCTGCCTGTATGGGACTTTTTTTTTTAATTTAACGAAAGTCGCGTTCCGCACGGCCCGGACGAAGCGGAACGAGAACGAGAGCGCTCCCGCATTTCCAGAGCGTCCGACTTCGTCTCGACGATTCCTCGTCGGCGCGACGAATTCCAAGGAAACTTCACGAGTCGTTCGGAAAGATATCGGCACGGCACGAATTTTGTGGAACGAAGCGATAGTAGGAACAGGAATTTACCGGTGAAAAGTCGGCAGTCTTTTTTAAGAGCGCGAAACGAACGAGGGAGAGAACTTTTCGTACTGGTAGAAAAAGTTTGTTGTTCTCGGGAAAGAGAGAGGTGAGCGGCTTCACTTCCTCGTTTTTAGGGAGTAAAACCGCTAACTCCAGTTTCGCTCCCTTTGGAAGAAATCCTTCACTCTTTTCTAAGAGTCGAGGGGCCCAGGGCAAAACTAAACCGGAGAACCCTTGGGGGCCCCCTCGAGGCCCTTTGGAGGCCCCCCTTGGGATCCGCGGATTCGGATACGCTTCGTCCGCCCCACCTCGAGGCCCATTTTTCGCCCCGTGCCTCTTCCGGGTCCTCCCGTTCCCAAATGCGACGGAAATCGGACCGATCCCGTCCGGCTCTTCGCGGGCAGCGATCGCTTCCGAAAGGAGACGGTTCGTTCGCGATCGCGTCCCGTCCGTCCGTCCGAGCCGACTTTCTCGGTCGATACGATGCTTCGAAAACGATCGCATCGATCGCGGAGAAACCGGGCACTCGTACGCGAGACATCGACGCTTCGGTTACCCGTGAATTTGTACCAAAAATAGTCCTTCTCGCGAACTGCGCATCGGCATCGTGGGTTGCGAGGAGAGGGGACGGATCACCCTTTCCTGGATTTACGGTATCGTTACCCAAACCCTTCCCCCCCCCCTTCCCCGTCCATTGTCCCTGGAATTTCTCGTAAACGGGCGTTTTTCACCTAATTTTCTCTCGCCGTTCGCTCTCGGGTCTCGGACGCGCGGTAGCGGATCTCTCTCGTTTCGCTGCGGCGTCCCCTGCGTCCCCCGCGTCCCCTGCCTCCCTCGCGTCTCCACCGATCCTCGTGCGTTCCGTCTCGGCTCGCTCTCGCGCGGACTCCCCGGACGGCGGTTTCCGGTTCCGTTCCCGGTCGCACGCGGATCGGTCGAGTCTCGCATCGCCGACGCGTTCGAGCTCGGATCTCTCGGCCTCGTTTTTCTCTTCCTCTTCTCCTCCGCTCGAACGCGGGGGAAGAGGAAGACAAAGCCTCATTTAACTGGGTGGGTCTCCTCACGCTCGACTCCGGTCACGATCCGAGGGATCATAATTCACCTTCACCCCCTCTCTTTCGACTCGTCGTGTTTCACCCGCCTTCCACGACGGGACTCGCGACGGCGTTTCGTCCCGATCGGGGGGAAACGAGGAA
>CAJPEV010001743.1:0-52050 GCA_905338385.1 Darwinula stevensoni | reverse complement strand
TTTTGGGGGGGGGGGGGGGGGGGGGGGGGGGGGGGGGCTCCCACAGACGTTCGCCGATGCACTTACGCGTACGCCTCTCACTCCCCAGTCTTTAAATTATCCTTTTTCCTGCCTCTCCAGTACCATGCTCCTACCCTACTCTTCATTCTGAGCTTTCCCTTGCAGCTTCTTCATTACGACTTTCTTTTCCCCATTCGCATCCAATGACTTCTCGGTCGCTTTGCCCTATAGGCCGCTGTTACCTCAGCCTGACGCGCGGGGCCTGCAAGGCTATGCCTCTAAAGGCCGTAGACTAGGCAGAAGGACACAGGACGAGTACCATTATGCTTGTGGGTGAATAGGGGTCAGGAAGCTTTTTTTGGGAAACTGTCCGAAAGCGATGGCTTTGTTTCTGTGTTCCCTTTTTCCAAAAATAGCATGTTGTTTTTAAGGAACAGTCAGCAGTGAGAAAACTACTACCTTCTATAATCATTACATTTCATTCCCTTTATAAAGCATTCGTTTTCGGTTGTTTTGCAAAACTATGAACTGCACAGTAAAATTGTAAGGGGAAAAAGAGGCATTCAGCTGGAGATTAGGGGATCGATTATGTCGATTAATTTCGACTAATTTTCTTAAATCGCGATTAATACATTAATCGCTTAATCAGTCGATTAATCTAATCGAATTGACAGCCCTATTAAATATATAAATATATATTGCCTTCACTCCTTCTATTGTTGCCGTGCCAATATGGAACGCAGAAGCAGAAAGATATTGAAGGAGTCTAAAATGAAACGTTCCTTTCATGATATCACCAGGATACAGAGAAAATACAGACGGCAAGAAGTACTCAGATTTGGACCGGTGTAACGTAACATCTAGTCCCCTAAATATTTGGTCCGGGGGGACCAAATCTTTTAAATATTCAGTCTGGTGGGACATAATATTTCAAATATTTGCTCCGATCGGACAAAATATTTCATGAGAAAATGTCTGCCCTTGAAATAAAAAGTCCCCTACGCTTCTTTAGGGCGAAATATGCCATATCCTGATTGATTACGAAACGTTTGGCTTTTGCCTTTTTCTTAGAGACCTTGTACAGGTTTAGTTGCTAAATCGACTGCGAAGTGATATAATGGAGGAAGCACACATCCCTTTCAGTGTATTTTTTTAAAATGCATTTTTAAGAAGTGACGAATATCCATGGCTATTAAACAAATGAGAAGCGGGCACTTCGCCGTACCGAGTTCTCTTCTTCGATCAGTTCCGATGATAGGCTTATATACGAGAAAAAAGGAAAGTGTTCAGAGTCTTGGTGTGCAACTGAAGGAATTGCCGGTGCTCAGTAGCTGAAAAGAGATACAAGTGGCCTTCAGAACAGCTCATCAAGGGAGGACATGATGGTTGCCAGCTGTCCAGAAATATGGATGGGCCCTATGTCATTACCAGAATTGGATGAATTCAAAAATGTTGTGGATGCTGTTAGCTACTTTTCAAAAATGTGCTGAGAGTGAACGTCTGCAAGACATAATTCCTTCGTCAGTTACTCAGTTCCTGTACTAGCTGATTTTGTCGACATTGATGTCCTCTAATTCACAGCAATGATCAGAGTTGCGAATTTGTCAACTCACTGAGCTAACTTCACCGAATCACTGGCGTGAAGCAACGCATCACACCAACATACGCCCGGTCAAACGTTTTATGCGAGAGGCAAAACCGAACTACTGATAGTCTCTTAAAAATTTATAAGGAAATATCCCGAGTTAATATTGAATCATAACTTTGCATTTTTGCTCCGACGATCATGAAATTTTAAGTGAGTTATGCAACATACCATAAGTAGGATGGTTTATTTCGACGGGGGATATAATATTTATAACATCCCGTCCGGAGGGACGAAGTATTTATAGTATCTTGTCAGGGGACCAAATGTTTCGTCACACCGGGAATTTTTTCCCCTTTCTTTCTTTGAAAATCCTTTTTTTTTTTAAATCAATATCAATATAGACAGGAAGAGCGGCCTGCCCATATCAACCACGAAGGACCCCGTTCTTCCTTCTTGTTATGTTACAGAGGAAAGGAAGAAATTTCCAAGGAAGCCATGATAGTAAGATTCTAAACGTGGGAATTTACGGGGAAAATGGTGTGGGTTCCCTGAACACACTATCTTGCAATCTAGCCATTATAAATTGTTTACGTCATTTTTCTCAACAATGTTAACATAAAAAAAAACTGAATCGTAATTTTATCACCCATTGCCCATAGTTGAATGATGGTCAGAAATTGTTTCCCCCCTTTCCATACATTTGTACATAACCAAAAAATGATGAGCATGTGAATATGTGAAAATTCCGTAATCACAGGAACATAATAAACTTCAAAACTGTGTAATATGAACTTACCTGCTCAGATAATTCCACACTTTTTTTTCCTATGCTGTGAAAAAAACACTAATTTTCAATTCCAATTTGCATAAAGTAAACCCACAAAATGGCTAGTTCGTGAAATGATGACACTAGAAGCTCAGAAGACAGAACTCTAAAGTGCATTTAACAGCCATCTAGGAAAAAATGTATGATCAGTAGATTACTGCTTTTAAAATATATTAGTATATTATGAAAGTGGGGAGAAACTTTCCGGCCACCCTGCATTTCCTTGAACGAGGAATTCACCCTGAAATCATATCATTCTTATTATCAAATGCAAGAAACTTTGTCCCTAGGAGGAGGTGGAGCTGTTTTGTGGTTTGGACCACTGTGGATTTACATTGCGTGAAGATCCCTTCAGATCCAGGGTGACAAGGCAGTTCCACAGAAGCTACACTGCTTCTATTTCGAACATTTCGTGAAAAACCTGCTTGGACATCAATTATGTGAGTTTGTTCTCAGCCCTACATTCTTCAAGGAATCTACTTTACTACACTTGTTCCACATCATTAAAAGGAAAAGTGGCATGTGAATACGTTTTCTAGTATACCACAAGGAATTCTGAATAACATATACAGAAATGTTGATCGGCAAAGCAAAATGTGTGGGCAGCGGTGCAGTAGACAATCGTGGTGATGGGGGACCATGCTTCGTTCGGAGGCATTTAAACCCCCCAGTCACTTCATTGCGTCGAGGAAGGACACCCTCAAAGAATTTAAATGTCCTGATGACATTTTCCACCTTTGCTTCTTAGGCCTTGTCCACGTTAGAGAGTTTTCAATGTAATTTATCCAAGCAAGTCGACTTGGAAAGAAAGCTTTCGTGGTGAGAACGTCTTCGATAGTTTTAATGCTAGATTTTCGATACTCTGGGAGATTTCTTCGAAAGTTTATTTAAAATAAAAGGTTTTAAAAACCTTTATTTTGCAACATTCTTTCGTCATTTATGCAAGAAAACTTTCTGGTGTGAAAGAGATCTTATTTCGATGCTTAGCCTGTATGAATTGGTAAATGAATGTATCTTATCATCTCATACTTATCCGGAAATCCATTAAACAGCATAATGAAGAACACCTGTCCCTTCTCGCATCGTGAGGCATGCCAGATTTCGAAAACCATAGATAATGGTGATGAGTCACAAGCCTCTTCTCCATGAACAAAGAGCACATACGTATCACTGAAGCTGTTACATGAAGAGCTGAAAGAAGACTGAGGCAAGTATTGATAATTACCAGCAGGTTCCTCGTCTTCTCACGTACAGGGCCCGAAGGAGTGGTGCGTGACTTGGGCCAGTGCAACCAAGGTTGTGTTGATATTACTGCCCTTCCTTGTCTCATTGTTTTCGAAGTGGAAATGTTCAGGTGACTTCGTTACTTCTTTTAAGAGAATGTTGATTTTCCGCATTTTCCCGTGGAAACTTGTAAAGTAGTATTTGGTAACTATATAATTATCATGTTTCAATGGTAATCACTGCTTCTTGACAATTTTAAATGCTGGGGTTTTGCACGAGGACAGCGAAGTGTAAGCTAACAGTTTAGGAGGTGTTACTCTCAGACAATTAAGCATTTAATTTTCAAATTTTCAATGAACTTGAATATTATAAATATTCAAGTTGTAAATAAAGAAGAATAAAGAAGTTACCAACAGGATTCAGCGAAATCTTCTACGCAAGCAGAAAGTGATGGCCAGGGAAATGGCCATCTCGACCTAAAGCACGTATCGGTTGATTAAATCAGACCTAAGGATGGGTGCTTACTGAATAAGCACAGGACACATGCTGACTCCATCTCTGAAAGAAATCGCGATCGAAAGTGTTGCTGCAGAGGTACATGCAAAACAGACGCCAAAAAATCCTCTTTACTGATGGGAAAATCTTCACTGTTGAAGAAAATTTCAACTGGGCAAATGGCCAAGTGTATGCCCACAACTCTTGGGAAGCTGCAGAAGTCATCCATAAGGTGAAGAGAGGTCACCGTACTGCTTCTGTCATGGTTTGGTGGGGGATGAGTTTTTGAATAATGTTTCTGTAATATGTTAGTAATTATGTAGGGAAATAAATGATGTTAGCAATTACAGCGTATGTTTTATATGAAAAGAGTTATTACAAAAAAACCTTGTAACAGTATTTATGGCAGGACTAGGTATTTTAAAGATTTTGCATGTGATATTTAAAGCTTAAAGTGCCAAAGAAATCGGGTGATCTGCGATAATTTTTTTTACTGGCTTACGTTCATCAAAATCAAGCACTAAATTTTATCCCATGTTTAGCTTACGCTTACGTGCATATTTTTGACTAACCCTCTTTCCTTTGGCAGGATGGGTAAAGAAGAACCAGCCCAAAACGAGGAAGCGTCTTCCTGAGTGTTTCACGGTTGAATAGCGCAACAGGCGGCAGGGGTACGTAGGGCAACGTATTTCTGCGTTTACGTGCTTGAATAGCGAGAGCACTGGAAACTGCCGAGCGACATATTGCTCATGCGAGACTGTAATCTGCATCTGTTGCAAGTCGGCCAAAACGTCGAAATCTTCTTGGATTATTCGCGCGAGGACTCATGGCTTTTCCAGCCCCCTCAGGAACAGCAACCACGAGAGGCATTTTGCCCTTGGACTTTCTGTACAGAGGGAATCCAGGCTACGGAGTCGATTTGGAACATCTTCGTTGGTCGAGACTTTGGCAGATGGATTTTCCCTTGCATGAAGCCGTGAAATTCCTGATCGCGAGAATTAATTCGACGCTTGTTGAAATCGAACTGCAATCGGATAGAATCGTGACATCTTTTATCATTGGGAAAACATACATTCAGAGAAGAGTTCGAGTGACCTTTAACCCAACGAACCCAGCGACTTGGAGGGTCGGCGGGATCAGCAGCAGATGGGGTAGTTATAGAAAAATAGATTATGATGGTTTAGTTGCTATTGCTGCGGTCACTCGACAGATGTTGCCTCCGGCAAGAGCACTTTGGTTAAATCAAGAGCAGTTGGCTCTCACTTTGGAAGCCCAACTCATCTACCATTATCTCTGGGAGAAACGTGACCCAAGAGTGTTAAATGACAGTTTTTTGTCTGGTGGACGGAGTGAAAGTGGCCATGCCGGCTATGTGGTATATATTGCATACAAGCTAGACGAAAAAGAATCCACGAGCTCATCGGATTTTTTGGTCGTCGGGAAGCAAGTACCCGGGAAGCAAGTACCTGGGAAGCAAGTACCCAGGAACCAAGTACCCAGGAAACCAACTACCCAGGAGACAAGTACCCAGGAACCAAATACCAGCATGGATCCGCAAACTTCGTCTGGGAAGAATCCAAGGAAGAGAGGTCAAACAAATGAGGGTCAAAAGAGGCAAATGGATATCAGGAAATACTTACGACGAAGTCATCGGACATCTTTGCATTGATGTACGGGATGTTGCATCTTATATTGCCAAATATTGTTTTCCACACCTTAGGAGAGACTGTACGAGCCAGATGGCATACGCATGCAGCACAGTGCATGGGAGTTCCTTTAGAATGGGCTTGAATTGTCTTTCATACATGGAATACACTATTCAATAGTCAAGATAATTGGAGGACAGCCTCTCAAGTGCGTTTGAAACATGCAGAAAGTGCATTTAGCTCAAAGGCTTTTCGAATTTAAATTGATTTTCTCTCTCTCTCTCCCTCCCTTGGTACATAACCTGAACATTTCAATGTTCGGAAGTCTGCGCTTGTTCTCCAGACCTTATCCCTCTATATTTCAAATTGGAACGAAGATATGGAGAGGGATGAGGTCTATTGACTGTTCAAACTTGCAGGACTCTAGACAGCTGATGGGGTCTGTCTGATGCGTGTCAGAGGCCAGGTTAACCTGCGTCTTTGCCAGCCCCAATCGCACCAAAGGAATGGAAGAAATCTCGAGCAGATTCTATAGGGATTCCCGGGCACAGTACCACATGATTCCATGCAAGAGTGGCATTGAGTGAAATGTATTATGATAAAATAGGGCAACACAAGTCGCAATACCCAGAAACTCAATTTTAAAAAATTCCATTGTGGAATGACGGGAAATGAGATTACTGATCTTACGACCTACGCAAGAACCAGGCAGTGTGAACCAGCCCCAAGGAAGCAATTATAATTCGGTCATGCCTCCTCAACCAATGCTTACGGAACAGTTATGGATCGAGCAAGAAGTTGCGACTGGAAAAGGACAGCATGTCGTATTTTCTCAATGTCACTGACAGCAAGTTTTGTGATCCATTAAAGATGGCCACTTCAGATTCCAGGAATTCTTCACAATTTTGGTAATGAAGCAGGAAAAAAAAATTCAGAAATAATCCTGACAGAACCAGGCCGGAAAGAACACTGTTACCCATTACAGACGTCTGTGTTTATGAAGGAAGGGTGAGAATCGGTTGAGGATGGAGATTGACTGTGTTTTTGTGCAAATTATCGGTATAATGGGCAACCATCCTCCTACCAGGAAAATGGCATATTTCAAAACGAGAATCCAGGGTAAGAATGACTCGACCAGTAACCAAATGTGAGATGCGCCTGGGTAAGATCTAGTATTGGTGGTGGTGGTAGAAGTGGTGAAAGTGAGTGCTGAAGCGATGCCGAAGTGGTGATGAACATCTTCCAGCAAAGAAATCTCCAGACGAAATGAATCAGTTGGTTCTCCCCCAGGAAGAGCGATGGACAAGGATAATGTAATAGCCAGTGACCCGTATGGGAGGCAGTTGGATGGCATAAGAGCGCGAAGGAATCGAACCCGGGCCTCTTGATTGCCGGTCAGGTGTACTAACACGACACCACCAGACCCAGGACATTCAATTGCACCCTCTCAATGTCATCCCTGACACTACAATAAACTGACTCAAGGCGAAGTCGAACAACACTCCGGAATCTTTTAAAAGGATCCTCTCCCTCCTCAATATATGTTTTATTCCATCTATCCTCGGTGGTGCAACATTGGAATCCGAGACGAAGATATTGCGAATCTAACATTTCGACCTGCTAATAGAAGAGCCACACTCCTCACTGGGGGTAAGGAAGCAGCGCTATGTAAATGAGATGTGCCCAAGTTGGAAACTGAAACCTGGAACTATCTTGTTCCGTTCATTACTCCCCTCTTGCTTTTGTGTCCACCACTCACCCATGTAGCGTAGTTGAAGGGCTTTGCTTCCTTTAGATGCTCATAGAAGTAGCACTTATGATGAATAAATGAATTAGTTGGACTTAAACCATATCTGGGTCTGCTTCGCGCAGGAATAATGCAGGAGAGAGACAGTGATTTTCTTTGGTCCTGGATTAAAGTGGCAACTTAATGTAAGCATTTCTGAAGATGCATCTATAAGGTCAGGATATTAGATATAATGGTAGTCTGGTCTACCTATGCCTCCAAAGCACTAAGAACTCATGTTGAAGCCATGTAAATCACTAACATTCCAGTCTTCTCTAGCGGAAAAACTTTGCTAGAGAGAACACTCAGACACTGATGACACGAGATATAGGTCCAAATTTGTCTATTCTGGATAGTCTATATTTAATATATACTTCCGTTAGTAATTGTAAATGAATCTGTACTGGATGCAGAACGCCTGCAAAGCTGTTGAATGATATTTCTGCTAGTGGTGGTCAGAACACTTACATCAGGAACTCCATGTTAAAACTCGCATGGATAATAACAAATAAGTATTTTCCTCCTTTTCTTGTTTCATTCTTGGATTACATAATGTTCTACTGGCTGTATTCCGCGAAACATTCACGGCTTCCTAATTGAGTAGAACTTCATTCTGTCCCATACCATCGATCTATTCCCGGCATTCAAATGAGACACACTAATGAAAGTTTGAGCAGCCATATTTCGGTTCAATGATTTTGGGTGTCCCGCCGGCCCCCCCCCCCCCTGCCTCCCCAATTTCATTATATTCTAGTTTTCAGGGAGTTCCGTACCATGGCATTTCAATTAAACACACCGTACGAATTTAGGCACCACTGGTATCAGACGGAGAATTCCTTCCCATCATGAGACCTCCAATTTCCCTTCAAAACGACTTTTTAAGAGTTCTGTTTCATAGCATTCTAAAAAGATACAACGTTCTAATTTCAGACAGCCACGCTTTGGATCAATAATAGTGGATGCCTTCCGTCATCGGGAATACCCAAATGCCTGTATGCAAATTTTCAGCCAGCTTCCTATAGAATTCAAGTAAGACTCGTCGTTCGAATATTGAACGCATGGGTATAGTATGAAACATAAGAGATGATGTGAGTTTTGCACGTGATGCAGATCCGCTCGATTTAACCGAGACCACCTGGGGATAGGGCGTGTGGCAAGGGTAGTAATCAAGTTTCTGGTCGAGTGCAGGAGAATATTTCATCAAAGACGTCGAGTATGAAGTTCAGGGGTTTAGGCGAGCTACGACCCGACTAGGGTTGGGCCAGCAAAATTCGATAGGCGATCGAGTTTCGGGTCGGGCCAATA
This sequence comes from Darwinula stevensoni, assembly GCA_905338385.1. Lineage (NCBI taxonomy): Eukaryota > Metazoa > Arthropoda > Ostracoda > Podocopida > Darwinulidae > Darwinula > Darwinula stevensoni. Next base: position 43,180 of record CAJPEV010001743.1, on the reverse strand, counting down.
ACATCGGGTTTAGTAAAGTCGACTCTCTCCCCTCTTCTCTAGGAGACTTACTAACGCTGGGCCTAGGCCTGATCCATGGACTGTCTTCAGGCAAGTTTATGACCTATCTGTTTTCTTTCAAAATATCAATCCTCGACTTACTTGTCCAAATATGTCTATAAGGGCCTATGTCGGGTTTTCGAGATATCTCGCTGAGGATGAGTAACTTAGGATGCATATGGGCCTATTCTGACTACCAGGAACCATTTCAGTGAAGACGTGTGACGGTAGGCCAACCTGGAGTTTCTGGAACCATCTCGACGTGGCCTGTGGACAGATTGCCTCTGAAGTTCAATTGAATGTTGGACGTCATATTGTTAATTCAGGGATGTCACTGCATCAAATGTCAATATCCCAACACATCACTTGGGTAACCAAAGCTCTAACCTCAGCTGAATCCATGAACTCAAAAAAATTATACCACACGTTGAAAACATTATCCAGGCACCGATACGAAAGCCGACGCCGAAGGGGTGTTTTGAAGTCGTGCTAAAGGCCGTTGCCTTGCCCGACCTTGGGCGTTCGATTCAGATTTCCCTGTCGTTTAAAGTAAAAAGTAACGCTTAACCACGTAGCATTTGTCGTCTTTCCCATAAATTCTTGATGTACATGTCAATATCCTCATTCCAATATAATTATTTCCTCTAAAAACTCCCAGGAAGGGAGGGGAAAAAGAAAATATTGAAATGCAATTCACATCTTCACAAAGAAAAAGTGTTCTCTGTATCCCATGCAATTGGAACTTCAAAATTGTTTAAGCGATTCTGTGTTAAGAGTGTATGGAGCATGCCAAATTTCGTTCTAGATGCCTTAGATAGAAATACGAGGAAGTTGAAATTTGTCATGGGATGATTATACTTCAATCAATATCAATGCTATTGGTATGAAGATTGCTTAACCAGGTATTAAGTACTCTTCTTTACCTTTTCTTTCTGTTCAAAAAGAATTCTAGGCTACAACGGACTGCCCAAGCCTGCAAGGTCCCTTGTCTTCCCGGTAGACCTGTGTACGTTTGAATACTGTGTTGGGAGCACGGACATCTGTTTTGGGTTCAAGTGTTTTGGGTATTGAATCGACTGAATATTATCTTTTCTTCCCACTTTTTCTAATGCATGCTCAGTAGACACTCACGCATATTCCCTCAACCAGCCATCTCTCCTCTTTCAGAATGGAGAAATATGAAAAACCCGAGAACGAAGCCTGAGTATTTCATGGAGCATCGGAACATCGGCCAGGGGTTCGAATACATTTTCCTGGACTAGTGCACTTTAACAGTGAAAGCATAGGAAACTGAAACGAAGTTTTTGCTGATGTGAGATCCTCACCGCATCCATTCAAAGGGGATCAAAAAATGGCAAGAGGTCTTCAACACCTTCGAAAGATCAAGTAAGTAAGGCAATTGCCGCAACCTGAAATGCCACCTGGACCTGCACCTCTGATACCAATGAAGTTGGAAGAATTGTATGGCGGGGATGAGGGCATTGCAGTCGATTTGGAAAAAAATCCGCGACAAGATTGGTATGCAAAACGGGGTTCTGAGACCCCCTTGCACGATGCTGTGAAGTCGCTCATCGAGAGAATCCACTTTACGATTAATAAAATTAACAAAACACTCCAAAACAAACAAAAATTCGTCGGATCTTATAAGATCGGAAAATCATCCATCGCAAGAAAACTTGATGAAGAGTTTAATATAATGAAACCAGAAACTTGGGATTTCAAGTGGATCAAGAAGAGATATGACGCACACAAACAGAAAAATTACACTGGTTTAATTGTAATAGCAGCAGTTTCTCGACCGATGTTGCCTCTCGCTCAGAACAGGGAGGGGGAGGAGAGGGGGGAGAGAACGCCAGAGAACATACCTAAATGGTTAAATCAGGAGGAATTAGCTCTCACTTTAGAAGCCCAACTTCTCCAACATTTTCTCTGGATAGAACGTGACACAAGAGTGGGAAATCGCTCGTTTTGGCCAGGCAGAAGACGTAATAAAACCAAGGCAGCTGGCTATGTGGTATACCTTGCATACCGACTAATAGACGAAACACGCCCGAGGCTTTCGGATCCGACATACAATCGTCCGAAGAATCTCGGGAGGAAGCCGCATGCAAGCAAGAGGCGTTCCGCCCCGGCACGGTTGTGACACGACCCAACCAGGGCCGAGCGGTATCCCAGCAAGCGGTATCTCAACCGGGCGCTGAAGCGCAACGCGAAGAGAGAAACTAAGCAGAAAGTGCAAGAAAGAGTGAAGTGTCTTCTAAATATTCTGTCAGTAGAAAATGTTTTACGTTCGACTGATGGATTTAAAGACGATTCGATTCGACGATTTCATGATTTACTTCCCACTGAATCTTCCTCCTCATCTCAAGGGGAAAACACGATTCACTCCAGAGGAGGTGGCAGTGACAAGGAAGATCGCCTCCTGTCGAGTGGAATGGGACAGTGTGATGTGGAAAGGGCCATTCAGCGAACGCGTGTATATGCCTTGATGGACTACTTCCTCGCAAATCTACGTCTCTCAGCCACATATATAGTGAGAATAATTGGGTGTTTGATGAATCGTCAAAGGAAATCGAGTGGAAGGGTGGGGTGATCTTTATTTCATTGAAATGAGTGATGATGCTATGGAATAAAAGTTGCGTATTGAATGAGATAGGTGAACGCGTCCTTTATTTGCCCCCTAACGCTATCCACGTGCATCTTGGGGGCGAGCGAGGGGAAAAGGCAGGTAATAAGCGTATATTGAGGAGGGAGAGAGTCGGGAATCAATAGACTTTTAGTGAGTTCTCCCCGAAACAAATTGCGTCCAGCGGAACATTATCGACCTACAGCGTTGATAGAGACACCTACCGCTTCCAAGGATGTTAAGAGTGGTCGACATGGCCATATTTCCTTCCCCCTATGTTCACCCCCTCGGAAGGCGAGAACCTGATTTTGCAACGCTCTAGTTCTTTAGCGGATATGGGCAAGCGTTGAAGCAAGTTCTATACAAAAGTCTCTTCTGATTACTGTATTTCTGTTAGAGACGTTGCATGCGCAATATCAAGTTGACTGATCATCATCATGCGTTGGATCGCGAAGAGAGGGTTGAAGTATGTCATTAAGAAATTCGACACATGACTTCGGCTCACTCTAAATCGGACAACCAGATCCTCATCAGACACTACCAATCGCAGCTTCATCAAAGTCATTAAGAGTTGATCATCGTGATCAGACATCAAACTCGGATCCTGTGGTAGTAATGAAAAGGCATAAATCGGCGAAGGAGAGCATTAACAGCAGCAAAAATTTCGCCTGCTCAGTCCAGTGCAGAGAAGAAAGTTCTCGTCACTCAAGTTTGCAATATTGAAATCTCTTTCAACTTCTCCTGCGACGCCTCGAGTTCCCACCCCTTGATGATCAGAACAATTTTTTTTTGGATCATCCCAAGTGTAACATGAAGAATATCTGAACGATGGCAGTTTACATGGGCGCATGGGATTTTTCGCCATAGAATTCACATGCAGAGAAAAAGACGTGCTGCCAACCCAAGCACTTGATGGGAAAGGGTGTCTACTGAGCGCCTCAATCAAAGGAATTTCTTCATTCAGCGGTACGGTCTTTTAGAGCGTTTTCGAAGATTCAGCAGGACCTCCAATAAAGTTAAAACTTCCTGTATGAGTGAAAACAATGGCACGGAATGCGCAGGAAGTTTGCAGAAGTCTCCCATGACACGGTACTGCAATAAAAATAAGCAAATCCATTATTTTCAGAAGGTACTGCCAAACTTCGGAAGTGCATGAAGGTCCAAAATTCTTAAATTTTGTCCTCTACGTTTATTAAGTAAGAGGTTTCAACGGTTTGCATGATTCACTTGTCACCTACAATTAAAAACCTTCGAACATCAAACCAACGAGATACTCAAGACAAAGGAAGGAGCTTGAGTTCTTACAAGGTGTGAAGCACATTTTGACGAACGGCGTCCTCGAGGACCAGCAGGGAAGTTTTGCGAAGCACTTTACATCTCTGTCCATCGCAGGTGCCATTTCCATCCGATTCGTTGCAACTCCCGACCGAACATTTCCCGTAATGATACAGTTCGCCAAAATCAAGAGGGACAGAATGCACTGAGCATTGACAGCCGCCAGGTTAACAGTTTTGCAAAATGATTAGACATGATCTCGATAACCATACTTCTAACGAATTGGTCCATAATTCATGAGAAGAAATGGAAAAGAAAGACAAGTTTTTCTTAAGATCCGATGTTGCCTGACGGGTTCGGACGTTCCAGGGAACAGAAGGGCCATCTACTGTGTACGTTTTAATACTGTGTTTGGAGCACGGACATCTGTTTTGGGTTCAAGTGTTTTGGGTATTGAATCGACTGAATATTATCTTTTCTTCCAACTTTTTCTAATGCATGCTCAGTAGACACTCACGCATATTCCCTCAACCAGCCATCTCTCCTCTTTCAGGATGGAGAAATATGAAAAACCCGAGAACGAAGCCATGTCTTCCTGAGTTTTTCATGGAGCATCGGAACATCGGCCAGGGGTTCGAATACATTTTCCTGGACTAGTGCACTTTAACAGTGAAAGCATAGGAAACTGAAACGAAGTTTTTGCTGCTGTGAGATCCTCACCGCATCCGTTCAAAGGGGATCTAAAAATGGCAAGAGATCTTCTACACCTTCGACAGATCAAAAAAAGAAAATAAGGCAATTGCCGCCACCTGAAATGCCACGTGGACCTGCACCTCCGATACGCCTTTTGGAAATGGACCAATTGTATAACGGGGAAGAAGGCATTGGAATCGATTTGGAAGCAAATCCGCCAGAAAATTGGTATTCAAAACTGGATTCTGAGGCCCCCTTGCACGATGCTGTGAAGTTGCTCATCACGAAAATCCACTCTACGATTGATAATATCAACAATAGACTGGAAAATACCAGATTCACGCGCAGCCATTCTGCAACCTCGCGCAGAATCGTCGGATCTTATAAGATCGGAAAATCATCAATCGCAGGAATGCCTGGAAAAAAGTTGCATATAAGCAAACCAATAACTTGGAATTTAAAGTGGATCGAGAAGAGATATGGCGCACACAAACGGGAAAATTACACTGGTTTAATTGTAATAGCAGCAGTTTCTCGACCGATGTTGCCTCTCACTCAGATGAACAGGGATAGGGAGGAGATGGGGGAGAGAATCCCAGAGAACATACCTAAATGGTTAAATCAGGAGCAATTAGCTCTCACTTTAGAAGCCCAACTTCTCCAGCATTTTCTCTGGATAGAACGTGACTCGGGAGTGGGAAATCGCTCGTTTTGGCCAGGCAGAAGACGTAATAAAACCAAGGCAGCTGGCTATGTGGTATACCTTGCATACCGACTAGAGGAAAAAGACAAAACACGCTCGAGAGGTTCGGATCCGACATACGATCGTCCGCATGCAATGCCGCATGCAAGCAAGAGGCATTCCGACCCGGCACGTGGTTGTGACGCGACCCAACCAGGGCAGAGCGGCATCCCAGAAAGCGGTATCTCAACCGGGCGCTCAAGCGCAACGCGAAGAGTGAAACTAAACCGAAAGTGCAAGAAAGAGTGAAGTGTCTTCTAAATATTCTGTCAGTAGAAAATGTTTCACGTTCGACTGATGGATTTAAAGACGATTCGCATGAATCTGATGCTGGAATTTCGTAACTTCCATCAAAAGGGTTTCATCGATACTCTACTAAAGGATTTTATGCTCGTCCTTAATAAATTCGATTGAATGAGTTTCATGTAAACGAAGAATGCTGTTTCTGCTCTACAGACCCGTTAAACGAGAAAACGCTTTGCTTCTTTTGAAATGTGAAATGTGACGATCGTTTTGTGTCAAGTCAATAAGGTTTGGTGGTATTTCATGGCATTTGGTGAAAATACTGAGGGTGTTTGATTAGGTTTGGTGCCGAAATCAATTAGAATTTGGTGATATAAGTTAACTGTGAGACAAAATAAATTCTGGTCATGAATCATTGCTACTTTGTGACTGTATTAATATTATTTGGCGATGAATTAAATGGTTGCCAAATAAAACTTCATGCAGTGATTTCCGTAACGTGCTCATGTTATTGAAAGAAATTTAGTCATATGGGAGTAATAGGATCAAAATGTAATCGGAATTGGAAATTACAGTGGTGTAAATGTTATCGGTTTTGGATGATGAATAAGAGCCAGCATAGGAAATTTCGACCTTTATTGTGGTACATGACAACTCCATGCGTACAGCACGTCAGCCGATGTGTTTAACATATCAAGCTTAGGGACTCGATGGGATTCCTTGGGACAGGGATTCCCACCTAGTAACATTTCTGGACTTGGTGCTAAATAGGGACGTAGAGCGTGGTATGCGTGGCGTTCATTTTGCATAAACTTGATATCATGCACTTCACGTCAAATGGAGTGACGTCTAGTTTATGCAAAATGCGCATACACTTTGGTGACGTAAATATAGGAACATACATTTTACGTAAACTTGATGTCATTTTCTTGGCAATCGCAAGAAATTTACATTGCAAAGAATTGATATCTTGTTTACGTAAACATGCTGCTTGGGCCTATTATATTTTGATCCTATTACTGGCATATGAATAAATTTATTTCATTCACACAAGTAAGTTACGGAAATCACAGCATGAAGTTTTCTTTGGCAAGCATTTAATTAATCGCCAAATTGCATTGATATGTAGTAATGTAAAAACCAATTTTTAATGGTTTACCTTTCTTCAACCTCTCCCCCCCCCCCCTTAACATTTTTATTTAACTCCTTGTCTCAGTAGTCACATTCATGCAAAGTTTCAGCATTCCATGTTCATCAGTTTAACTGATACTAGAAAAATTAGTTGAAAACCTTTTAAATTTGTGCCCCCAGGGCATTTACTTCTAAAGTCTAAAGTTTTCTGCAGCATCCCAATAGGTAGTTATGTACCACCTCCAGGGCATGGATCTAAAATTTAACATTTTTCCTGAACTCATCGTCTCGGTAGGCAGGTTCATGCCAAATTTCAGCTTTCCAAGTCTCTCCATTTTACTCAAGCAAAAATAATGTTATGGTGGGGGAATGAGTAAGGGGACATGGAAAGCAAGAGAACCCAAAAAATGCCGTCGATTAGCGAAGAATTGAACCCGAACCTCCTGAGGGCCGGTCAGATATGCTACCACTACACCGCCAAATCCAGGACATCCTCCTATACGTTTATTAAGTAAGAGGTTTCAACGGTTTGCATGATTCACTTGTCACCTACCATTAAAAACCTTCGAACATCAAACCAACGAGATACTCAAGACAAAGGAAGGAGCTTGAGTTCTTGCAAGGTGTGAAGCACATTTTGACGGACGGCGTCCTCGAGGACCAGAAGGGAAGTTTTGCGAAGCACTTCACATCTCTGTCCATCGCAGGTGCCATTTCCATCTGATTCGTTGCAACTCCCGACCGAANTAATTCTTCCTCTCTCTCCACAGAATCGCTCAAGTAAATCTGAAGCTCCATCTCCTCGGGGTTGTGGAGAACACTGAATCTCGTTTTTGGAGGATGTGAATTTCATTCCGGTTCTTTTCTTTCTCCCCCCCCCCCCCCCCCCCCTTCCTGGGAGTTTTTGGAGGAAATAATTCTATTAGAATGAGGATATTGACATGTACATCAAGATAAATACCCTTTCTGCTGTTTACGATGCACCAATTCGCAATGAAAAATGAAATTTGCTGTCCCTTTAGACTTAGCTTGCGGGTTCCAGCCCGTTCCGTTGCCGGAAATCGTGCTGAAGTTTTGTGGGATTCGGCGTCGGCTTTCGTATCGGTGCCTGGATATCGTTTTCAACATGTGGTATAATTTTTTTTGAGTTCATGGATTCAGCTGAGATTAGAGATTTGGTTACCCAAGTGATGTGGTGGGATATTGACATTTGATGCAGTGACATCCCTGAATTAACAAAATGACGTCCAACATTCAATTGAAATTCAGAGGCAATCTGTCCACAGGCCACGTCGAGATGGTTCTAGAAACTCCAGGTTGGCCTACCGTCACACATCTTCACTGAAATGGTTCCTGGGAGTCAGAATAGGCCCATATGTATCCTAAGTCACTCATCCTCAGCGAGATATCTCGAAAACCGGACATTGACCCTTATAGACATATTTGTCTATACTCGATCAGAAGTTTCTGGTCGCACTCGACGAGAAACTTGATTACTACCCTTGCCACGCCCCCTTTCCCCAGCTCGTCTCGGTTGAATCGAGCGGATCTGTATCGCGTGCAGAACTCACATTATCTCCTATGTTTCATACTATACCCATGCGTTCAATATTCGAACGACGAGTCTTACTTGAATTTTTTAGGAAGCTGGCTGAAAATTTGCATACAGGCATTTGGGGATTCCCGATGACGGAAGGCATCCACTATTATTGATCAATGCGTGGCTGTCTGAGCGTTGTATCTGTTTAGAATGCTATGAAACAGAACTCTTAAAAAGTCTTTATGAAGGGAAATTGGAATTCTCATGATGGGAAGGAATTCTCTGTCTGATACCAGTGGTGCCTAAATTCGTACGGCGTGTTTAATTTAAATGTCATGGTACGGAACTCCCTGAAAACTAGAATACAGGTATAATGAAATTGGGGAGGCTGGGAGGGGGGTCAGCGGGACACCCAAAATTATTGAACCGGAATATGGCTGTTCAAAATTCCGCTGGTGTGTCTCATTTAAATGCCAGGAATAGATCGATGGTATGGGACAGAATGAAATTATCCTCAATTAGGAAGACGTGAATGTTTAGCAGAATACAGCCAGTAGAAAATTATGTAATCTAAGAAGGAAGCAAGAATAGGGGGAAAATACTTATTTCTTTTTTTATCGCGCGAGTTTTACCATGGAGTTCCTGATGGAAGTGTTCCGACCACCACCAGCATGAATATCATTCAACAGCTTTGCAGGCGTTCTGCATCCAGTACAGATTCACTTACAATTACTAACGGAAGTATATATTAAATATAGATTATCCAGAATAGACAAATTTGGACTGATATCTCGTGTCATCAATGAGTGTTCTCTATAGCCGAGTTTTCCTGTTATAGAAGACTGGAATGTTAGTGATTTACACGGCTTAAACGTGAGTACTTAATGCTTTTGAGGCATAGGTAGACTGCCATCATATCTAATATCCTGAACTTACAGTGGCATCTTCGGAAATGCTTACATTAAGTTGCGACTTTAATCCAGGACCAAAGAAAATCACTGCCTCTCTCCTGCATTATTCCTGCGCGAAGCAAACCGAGATATGGTTAGGTCAAACTAATTCATTTATTCATCATAAGTGCTACTTCTCTGAGCATCTAAGGGAAGCAAAGCCCTTCAACTACGCTACATGCGTGAGTGGTGGACACAAAAGCAAGAGGGGAGTAATGAACGGACCCAGGAGTTCAGGTTTCAGTTTCCTCCTTGGGCACATCTCATTTATATAGCTCTGCTTCCTTACCCCCAGTGAGGAGTGTGGTTCTTCTATTAGCAGGTCGGAACGTTAGATTCTCAATATCTTCTTCTCGGATTCCATTGTTGCACCACCAAGGATAGTTGGAGGAAAACATATAAGGACATTAATGTCAACACAACCTTGATTGCACTGGCCCAAGTCACGCACTGTAACGTATGTTAGCCTATGACCGCGCAACGTCCGGTGGAGTGTATCAGTAGAGAGTCAAGGCGGGGAGGAAGCTGAAGGAGTTGAACGTAAAACATCCATTGACACGTGGAGATGCATGAATATGGAGGTGAACCCAGTGTTTGGGCTCAGCCAACCCGTGGAAGGGCTCCTTACTGTTTAAATGCAGGATCTTCTCTTCTTCTCGAATGTGCTACCCAAACATTATACACGGAGCCATAATATCATTATGTGAATGGGTACAAAGTCCCTCCAATCAAGTCTAATCTCCAAACCTATCCTCCAATCCAGCAAGATCTCAGCTGAAGCAAATCCAGCAAGATCTCAGTTTCTCCCCACTTTCATAATATACTAATACATTTAAAAAGCAGTAATCTACTGATCATACATTTTTTTCCTAGATGGCAGTTAAATGCACTTTAGAGTGCTGTCTTCTGAGCTTCTAGTGTCATTGACCCCATTACATCAATTCACGAACTATCCATTTTGTGGGTTTACTTTATGCAAATTGGAATTGAAAATTAGTGTTCTTTATACAGCATAGGAAAAAAGTGTGGAATTATCTGAGCAGGTAAGTTCATATTACACAGTTTTGAAGTTTATTATGTTCCTGTGATTACGGAATTTTCACATTCACATGGCCATTATTTTTTGGTTATGTACAAATGGCTGGAAAGAGGGGAAAATTTTTTCTGACCATCATTCAACTATTGGCAATGGGTGATAAAATTATGATTCAAGATTGCAAGATAGTGTGTTCAGGGAACCCACACCATTTTCCCCGTAAATTCCCACATTTAGAATCTTACTATCATGGCTTCCTTGGAAATTTCTTCCCTTCCTCTGTAACATAATGGGAAGGAAGAACGGGATTCCTCGTGGTTGATATGGGAAGGCCGCTCTTCCTGTTTATATTGATATTGATAGAAAAAAGGGATTTTCAAAGAAAGAAAGGAAATAAATTTCCCGGTGTGACGAAACATTTGGTCCCCTGTCAAGATAATATAAATATTACGTTCCCCTCGGACCGAATTTCGGCAAGGGTATATATATATATATATATATATATATATATATATATATATTTAATAAGGCTGTCAATGAGATGAAATAAATCGACTGATTAATAGATTAAAGTATTAATCGCGATTTAAGAAAATTAGTCGAAATTAATCGACTTAATACGGTAGGGGCATGGGACTGGAGAGGCAGGAAAAAGGAGCAAACAAGGAATATGAGAGGAATTCACACTTTCGTTTCCCCCCCCCCTCGGTTACTTTTCGTTGGGGGGGGCTCCCACAGACGTTCGCCGATGTACTTACGCGTACGCCTCTCACTCCCCAGTCTTTACATTATCCTATTTTACTTTTCCATCCTGTGTTGCCAGTAAACCGTTAATGAATCCTTAAATCTCTGCTAATGAAGTGTCACTATATACGTCCAATCGTTCAGATGACATTTTTTCATCCTTCCGTTATGGGTCGGCTAAATGGTGAAGGGACTCAGTGCGCTTCTTTGCTGACGTTTCATTATTCATCTGGCTAAGTTGTAACAATTTTCTTTCCGACTGGAATGCGTCACTTGTAAAACGAAATCGTGTATGTATGAATAATAACTGCTATGTCAGCGACTGCATCGCCCCAAGTCCCTTCCTGAGGCTCGCCTAGGCGTTGGGCATGACGCAAGCAGAATCATTCCCAATGCCACGGTGCAAGAAGGAACTATAAAATCGATTACAATTCGATTAATCTAATGGCTCGCAATTAATCTATTAAAAAATTTAGTCGATTGACAGCCCTAATTTTTAATAATAATAATAATAATATTTTTTGCAGATCTCCACACAAAGGGAAGTGGGGCAGCCGCTCCACCTTCACCAACGGTGAGCGCAACTTCTTTAATTCGCGCGTGCAGCATTTATAAAATGAAAAGAATAATTCTTATAGGAAAATAATTTTGGGCAAAACTCACTCCAATGCTGAGAAAAATTGCTTGGAATCAGAGCGATGCGAAATGACCCTATCACTTCCTCGGGCACACTTGGCAAGGAGAGACTGCATAAACGCAGAGGGAACGTAGCCAGAGGGAACTAGGTCAGCCACGTGTCAGGAAGGAGTACTGGTTCTATATAGTACTTGGTATCTGGGGCGATCGACGCATTTCTCGGTCCAGTAGTACTTGTTCATGCAGTACTGGTTCGATGGACTGTTCGTGCAGGGCGAACGAAACTTTTCCACCATTTCACTTTTTCACTCCTTGGCCACGCCCGCACTTCCGTTTTGTTTCTCGCTTCGCGTTTCCCTTCCCTCTGGCGTGCGAAGGATTTCCGTAGGGAGCACGCTCCACGCACGTGGATGGATGCGGTGGTTTTCTTCAGTGAAAATTGTTTAAAATTTGTTACAAATTGATCTCCAAGGTCACTCTCCGGGCCGATAGACCGAGACGCAAAATCGGAGCAGGAACACTTTCCAGACCGGGTAAAGGCTCAGAAGCAAGTACTGCTCCGGCTAAACGGAAAAATCTAGTACAGTAAAGGAAAAAAATAATAATAATATAAAAAATATACTATGAAAATTCCGCTCCCGAAAGCAAAATGAATAATATTCCGATTCTTTATTTTTGCATGAGAAGTGCCTTGATTTTGACACATCTTCCGATCGTGAGGATCACCATCAGGACCCTGACCCATATCCTCTTCAGACCTGAATGAAAGTTCTAAAAAACCGCTTCAGATATTGTCAGACGTGCACTCGTGCATCATCCTGACCTTGACTTTGCGGTGGCATCCTCAAGGCCAGGAGGATTTCCGTCCTAGTCCACGTGCCGATATCATATGATGGCCTCGGGCGAAGAAGGAGTGCGATCCGGCATTTAAAACGGATTGGGAAAAGGGACTGGCGCGATAAAGCTTCTATTCCCTTTCTGCCGATTAATTTCTTTCGATGGCGTAGTCGTGGTGGTTATGAGTCTTCTTCTTGCTAGGCATTAGCTGTTTTTCAGCCGTTTTCTTCCACATTGCTGATGCAACCGCCAACTTCCCTAAGACAATGGAGTAGATTTTTCGAGAACTTTTAAGGCAAACCGTTCCCCTCTATCGATTTCGTTTTTTTTTCACTTTAACCCTTTCATACCGGATTGCTCCGTTCGGAGTCATCAATTTTCCGAATCTTTTAAATCTATCTTATGCATGCCTGCGAGCTATCGTCAGCATTGACTCATCGGACCGGTTCTTGCTGACAAGATTAAGATGACAACAGCCTCGTTTTATCGGTGCGAGTCTTGTAAACGTCTGCGTCTACAAGACGCGTCTATCCTCTGCGTGAATTTGAGGTTATTCCTTTTTTTAAAATAAAAATCCAGGCATGAAAGGGTTCACCTAGATCTGCGAATCCATGAAATAAATAGGTGAGCTCATACTCCCCAGCCTTCTTATGAAATTTCGTGTTGACCGTGTTCCGATTCGACTGCAGGAACGCGAACAGCCCCCCCCCCCCCCCAACTCAAGCCCAAAGGCCTTGAAAGGCAAACGCGTTCGCACGTGTACCAGCGTGCTTGTATCCCTCGCCCCGAGGCTTCTCATTACTCCTCTGCCTCTAATGAGTACACGTTATCTATGTTCTCTGGCTGGTATGACTCTCTCGCAGGGTTCCTTATAGCTTCCTTACGAGTACCACGGACGCGTGATTGCAATTAGGGTACACAAGAACCTTTTCGAACGGCATACCGTCTCGGCAATTTAATTCCATCTTCTCAGAGTCGTCATCTGCCTAGATGAGGTCTGCATTCCTTGAACTTCGGCTGGCCGATCTCGGTCGCTCTCTTCTCGTTACAGTTTCGTGGGTTCTTCTCTCCCCATATTGTTCATTTGCTGGAATTGCCCGAAGTCCCTATAAATAATCTGAAGCGTTACGAGTCGTTTCAGAAAATCGTAACGGGGGAGGGAGGAGGGAGGGACAGGGAGAGTTGAATTAAAGCTCCAGGAGAAGCCCGTCCTCACAATTCCCATTCATCGTTTACAATAGGTTATAGTGTGCGATATGAAAGCGGAAAGGCAGGAAAGGTACCACGCCCACCACGCGCACACACACATGCATTCACGCTTTCCATTACACGGAGATATAAAGGGGATGAAGGCATTAGAACCTCAAGGAGGAGAATTCCTCTATCCTGTCCGAACCCCCTCTCCCCCCCCCCTCCCGACAAGACAAGCTTTCCATGCATGATGAAGTCAATTGTCAAATGAAGTCAAGTTCAAATAGTCGTTCTTTGAAAAAAAATATATATCTTACTCACGTGGACCTGAAAATGGAAACGCATTAAAGTTAGTCATATGAAAAATAATGATTGAGTTTTCACGAGATTCGTTATAATAATGCAATATCAGACTATATAATATTGTAAAAATATAGCATATCAATGATGGATAATTTGTATGCAATTATAACAGCCGATTCTTCACATTACCAGGCACCTGAAATAAATCATCTCACATCTGAATGGAGATTCCGATTCGAACAGTTTAATGTGAGTGCTTTCTGCGATTTGAATGAGTAGACAAGACAAGCTATGCATCAAAATTATGCATAAAAAGCAACAATTTAACGTCCAAAAGATTTCATGTCCCTATCCCTAAACTCTTCTCTAATGGAAATTATGCTACAGAAATAATAAAAAATCGTTTCAGGCAGTTAGTGCATTCATAACCGTTTATTCAGCAGAGCTACATCCAAGGCCCTAAATATTAGGAAATTTCCTCAACTAAAACAATTGATAGCATTCAAGGACCTGAAAAATGGACAAAGCAAGAAAGAAGCCATCCAACATAGACTTTCGGAGACACATTCTCCTTCTTTTATGTCCGAAAATTTCTTTTTCATGAAGTTGTTTCCTTACCCTCAATGAAAGGATCTGTTTCTTTTTGTGGCAAACCAGAATGGGAGTTCTTGCTCTCCCTGGATCCCATTACAAGGAAATCCCTCAGGGTGCATGCAGGCATAGTTCGTTTCGGGGCAGGGGAGCATGGGGAGGGAACTTCTGTAATGTTTCTTGGATGATTCTGAGTGTGTTCTTAGTTTCTTTCAGGGTCACGACCTCTTCAACGATTGAGTGGCAAGCCTCTGATAACCATGAAACCTAATGTGCTCGACACTAAGACGATAGTAATCTTGGACTACTTCTTACTGGACTGCTTATTCTTGGGCTGCTTATTCCTGAGCTTTTCCTTCTAGGGCTGAGGCTCCTGCTCCTTAAATCCAGGAGCTTGTATGTAACATAAACAACATAACCAGTAGCAATAGTTCTTCCACTACTTTTTCCAGGCCAAAAACTGTCATTTTTCATTCTCTGGTCACACCTCTCCCAGAGGAAGTGGTGGAGAAGTTGGGCTTCCAAAGTGAAATGGAAGTGGGGCAGCCGCTCCACCTTCACCAACGGTGAGCGCAACTTCTTTAATTCGCGCGTGCAGCATTTATAAAATGAAAAGAATAATTCTTATAGGAAAATAATTTTGGGCAAAACTCACTCCAAAGCTGAGAAAAATCCTCTTGGAATCAGAGCGATGCAAAATGACGCTATCACTTCCTCGGGCACACTTGGCAAAGAGAGACTGCATAAACGCAGGTGGAACGTAGCCAGAGGGAACTGGGTCAGCCACGTGTCAGGAGGGAGTACTGGTTCTATATAGTACTTGGTATCTGGGGCGATCGACGCATTTCTCGGTCCAGTAGTACTTGTTCATGCAGTACTGGTTCGATGGACTGTTCGTGCAGGGCGAACGGAACTTTTTCACCGTACCCTTTCTTCCAACTCTCGGGGCGTCTCCTTGGCCACGCCCGCACTTCCTTTTTGTTTCTCGCTTCGCGTTTCCCTTCCCTCTGACGTGCGAAGGATTTCCGTTGGGAGCACGCTCCACGCACGTAGATGGATTTTCTTCAGTGAAAATTGTGACGTTTAAAAATTGATCTCCAAGGTCACTCACCGAGACGCAAAATTGGAGCAGGAACACTTTCCAGACTGGGTAAAGGCTCAGAAGCAAATACTGCTCCGGCTAAACGGGAAAGTCTAGTACAATAAAAGAAGAAAAACTAATAATAATGTAAAAATATATATATATTATAAAAATTCCGCGCACGAAAGCAAAATTAATAATATTCTGATTATTTATTTTCGCATGAGAAGTGCCTTGATTTTGACATACCTTCCGATCGTGAGGATCCCTATCCAGACCCTGACCCATATCCTCTTCAGACCTGAATGAAAGAGAAAAAAAGCTTAGGATATTGTCAGACGTGCACTCGTGCGTCCTCCTGACCTTGACTTTGATCCTCAAGGCCAGGAGGATTTCCGTCCTAGTCCACGTGCCGACATCATATGATGGCCTCGGAGGAAGGAGTGCGATTCGGCATTTAAAACGGATTCGGAAATGGGACTGGCGCGATAAGGTCTCTATTCCCTTTCTGACGATCAATTTCTTTCGATGGCGTTGTTGTGGTGGTTATGAGTCTTCTTGCTAGGCTGTTTTTCAGCCGTTTTCTTCCACATTGCTGAGGCAACCGCAAACTTCCCTAAGACACTCGAGTAGCTTTTTCGAGAAATTTTGAGGAAAACCGTTCTCTATCGATTTCGCTTTTTTCTCACCTTAACCTTTCATATCGGTTTGTTCCTTTCGGAGTCATCAACTTTCCGAATATTTTAAATCTATCTTATGCATGCCTGCGAGCTGTCGTCAGCATTGACTCATCGAACCGGTTCATGCTGACAAGATTAAGATGATAACAGCCTCGTTTTATCGGTGCAGACTGGCAAACGTCTCGTAAAAGCACATTATTTTCCCCTGCTTGAATTTGAGGTAAGTCCTTTTTTCCTAAAAATCCAGGCATGAAAGGGTTCACCTAGATCCGCGAATCCATGAAATAAATAGGTGAGCTCATAATCCCGAGCCTTCTTATGCAATTCCGTTTTGACGGTGTTCCGATTCGATTGCAGAAACGCGAACAGCCTCTCCCCCCCAACTCCCTTCAAGCCCAAAGGTCTTGAAAAGGAAAGTGTGTTCGCACGTGTACCAGCGTGCTTGTATCCCTCGCCCCGAGGCTTCTCATTACTCCTCTGCCTCTAATGAGTACACGTTATCAACGTTCTCTCTCGCAGGGTTCCTTTTAGCTTCCTTACGAGTACCATGGGCGTATGATTGCAATTACGGTACACAAGAACCTTTTCGAACAGCATACCGTCTCGGTAATTTAATTCCATCTTCTCAGAGTCGCCATCTGCCTGAATGAGGTCTACGTTCCTTGAACTTCGCCAGGCCGATCTCGGTCGCTCTCTTCTCGTTACAGTTTCATGGGTTCTTCTCTCCCCATATTGTTCATTTGCTGGAATTGCCCGACGTCCCTATAAATAATCTGAAGCGTTACGAGTCGTTTCAGAAAATCGTAACGGGGGAGGAAAGGAGGAGGGAGGGACAGGCAGAGTTGAATTAAAGCTCCAGGAGAAGCCCGTCCTCACAATCCCCAGTCATCGTTTACAATAGGTTATAGTGTGCGGTATGAAAGCGTAAAAGCGGGAAAGGTACCACGCCCACCACACGCACACACACATGCATTCACGCTTTCCATTACAAGGAGATATAAAGGGGATGAAGCAATTAGAACCCCAAGGAGGAGAATTCCTCTGTCCTGTCCCTACCCCCTCCCCCCCCCCCCCCCTCCCGACAAGATGTGCTTTCCATGCATGATGAAGTCAATTGTCAAATGAAGTCAAGTTCAAATCATCGTTCTTTGAAAAAAAATATCTCTTACTAATGTTGACCTGAAAATGGAAGCGCATGAACGGTAAGTCAGATGAAAAATAATGATTGAGTTTTCACGAGGTTCGTTATTATAATGCAATATCAGACTATAAATTATTGTAAAAATATAACATATCAGTGATGGATAATTTTTATGCAGTTATCACAGCCGATTCCTCACATTCCCAGGCACCTGAAATAAATCATCTCAAATCTGAATGGAGATTTCGATTTGAACGGTTTAATGTGAGTGCTTTCTGCGATTTGAGTGAGTAGACAAGACAAGCTATGCATCAAAATGATGCATTAAAAAAGCAACAATGTAACGTCCAAAAGATTTCATGTCGCTATTCTTAAACTCTTCTCAAATGGAAATTACGCTACAGCAATAAAAAAAATCGCTTCAGGCAGTTGGTGCATTCATAACCGTTTATTCAACAGAGTTACATCCAAGGCCCTAAATATTAGGAAATTTCCTCAACTAAAACAAGTGATAGCATTCAAGGACCTGAGAAATGGACAAAGCAAGAAAGAAACCAGCCAACAAAGACTTTCGGAGACACATTCTCCTTTACGAAAATTTCTTTTTCGTGAAGTTTCCTTACCCTCAATAAAAGGATCTGTTTCTTTTTGTGGCAAACCAGAATGGGAGTTCTTGCTCTTCCTGGATCCCATTACAAGGAAATCCCTCAGGGTGCAAGCAGGTATAATTCGTTTTGGGGCAGGGGAACATGGGGAGGGAACTTCTGTAATGTTTCTTGGATGATTCTGATAGAGTTCTTAGTTTTTTTCAGGGTTACCACCTCTTCAACGATTGAGTGGCAAACCTCTGATAACCATGAAACCTAATGTGTTCGACACTAGGACGATAGTAATCTTGGACGACTTCTTACTGGACTGCTTATTCTTGGGCTGCTTATTCCTGAGCTTTTTCTTCTAGGGCTGAGGCTCCTGCTCTTTAAATCCAGGAGCTTGTATGTAATATAAACAACATAACCAGTAGCAATAGTTCTTCCACTACTTTTTCCAGGCCAAAAACTGTCATTTTTCATTCTCTGGTCACACCTCTCCCAGAGGAAGTGGTGGAGAAGTTGGGCTTCCAAAGTGAAAGCTAATTGCTCTTGATTTAACCAATCAGCCCTCTCTTGAGGAAACGGCAGGGTCCGTCGAGAAACTGCTTCGATCACTATCAGACCTGTATACTTCAATTTCTTATATTTGTTATTCCATCTGTTTCTGATTCTGGCAAAATTCCAAGTTTGATGATCCCTTGTATTTAGGTCTTGCCCCTGCTTTCCTTCTACTTTCGATTTTCGATCTGAAAAGCAGAGACGGTTCTATGTGATCTCCGTTCGATTTTGTTCAGCGTTTTGTTGACTTTCCCGATGAGAGTCTTTACGACCCTTCGCAATGGATACCTGTTCTCCCCCGTCGTCGAATGCCAGTCTTCATCTAAGAGTGATTGAAAATCAACTCCTAATCCATTTCTTCCCTCATACAACTGGTTCAATTCCAAGAGGGGTGTTTTAGTTTTTGGCATCTGAGCAGCAGTAGAAGTCCTCACTTCTTTCAAACCAGCCCTCCGTTAGGATCGTTGCTTCTCCACTTATTTGTTGATCGATTTGAAACTGATGCGTATTAAAATGTCACTTCGACAAAATTTTGCTTCAGAGTTTCAATGCTTTTAAGATTCTATCTACTCATGAAGTCCATCGGCACAGAAATATGCTAACGTTGAGATATTGCCGACTGATATGTGGTCCCAACTTGAGACTTCATTTGCTGGAAGTGCCCAAAGTCCCTATATATAATCTTCAGATTATCTATAGGGACTTCGTTATGAGTTACGTTACTTCGAACTTCGTTACAAGTCGTTTCAGAAAATCGTAACGGGGGAGGAAGGAAGGAGGGAGGGACAGGCAGAGTCGAATTAAAGCTCCAGAAGAACACCGTCCTCGCAATCCCCATTCATCGTTTACAATAGTGTGCGGTATGTAAGCGGGAAAGCGGGGAATGTACCACGCGCACAAACACATGCATTCACGCTTTCCATACAAGGAGATATAAAGGGGATGAAGCTATTAGAACCCCAAGGAATGGCAATTCCTCTGTCCTGTCCAACCCCCCCCCCCCCCTCCCCCCGATATGATGTGCTTTCCATGCATGATGAAGTCCCATAATCAGTTCGAATCTTCGTTCTTTGAAAAATATCTCTTACTAATGTGGACCTGAAAATGGAAGCGAGTGAAAAGTGAATGACTCAGAGGTAGAGGAAGAAGAAAAATGGCAGAAACAAGGAAGAAATAAGAAGAAACGAAGCTTCTTCAGAATGGAATGAGCAGGAAAAGGTCAAGAAATAATTAAAAACGTGAAGAAATGACTACCGTATATCGTTTCGTGCCTCGGATGATGATGAGTAGTTAACACGAATCCAATTAAAATATTGTTCTCGAGATATGCCAGAAGAAGGAAGAACGTCTTTCGACGAAGTCGATCCCAGCAGCGCCCAAGAAAAGCTTTAAAAATACTTAATAGTTGCCGAAATTTAGGGAATGATGTAAAAATAATTCGCGAGTTTCAAGTCAAGATTAAGTTTTAAAGGCGATCATTGGTTCGGCCATTAGCGTCGAGAGGGAGCATCGCCTCATCGAGTAAAGACAAAGAAATAAATATTTAATATCAGAATTTCCTTAACACCGAAGAATCCAAAGGAGCAAAATGTGCCAGACAAGAAAATAACGGAAACTGAAATGAAATGGATAATTTGGAAGGATAATTGTGAGCAAAATAAACTCAACTAAATACAGTACAGAAAAAGAAAACCTGATCAATGACCTCAGACAGAAAACCGGTCCAACTCCCGACAATCAGGATACGATTACTACCAAAAATGAGAAAACAAAGACTCAAGTCCATCCTGATGTCCACTTGGACCTGCCCTTTGAGGCTCCAGAAGGAACTGAGGCGTGGAGGCCCTGCAAGATAGGAGGCCCCCGCTTAGCACCTAACCGCACTCGCACATCCATCAGCTCTCTCTGCTCTCGGGGCTTTCTGCGAGTCATGGATATAAGAAAGGCAGGGAAAAGGGACTTGCGATGGACGAAAGGATCAAAGTTGAATCTGACTGCGGGGGCCCGCCCCTCGTGATCAAGTTGGGGGGATCATTTATCCTCCCTGTCTTGGGGGATAAATCACTGGAGCGACTGAGTCATTCCACGCGGTCCGACACGGATGCTACTTAATCTTCTCCGGTAGCATGCAATCGAGGGGCAATTACTTCGAGTTAACTTCATTAGAACCGTTTTCGAGACCTTCACGGAGACTGAACCTTGGACATAGTATCACGCGTAAGCGTACAGGCGACAGGTCATGACCTGCCATGCGCGTCTGACTGGAATTCCATATGTGATTCGAATGAATGGAAAGTCCAAGAAAAAAAGCATAAAACAAGACGATATGCCGAGCGTGAATGGATCACCTGCTCGATACCTTCTCAAGGGCACATATAAAGGTTTCGAAGAGGGGAGAGGGAGGGAAGACCCGATATCGTGGTTCTCTGATGCGACGTGCCCTCTGCGATAACGCTCACCTCAAACACTTTCAAGGCATTTTCCGCATGGGAATGGAATGGGTTTTTCGATCTCTCATTCCACTTCACCCCTGTCTCGCGCTTCGATCCTCCACCGATGCATCCGGGTCAAACGAATACCCTTATTAAGGTATGTCCACGATGAGACGAGGACGAGTCTCACAGATGCCATTGATGGGGGGGGGGGGCACGCGTAACAGATGCAGATAATCGGGAATGCATCCTGGACTCCATGACTCCTGGACGCGATGGAGTTTTCGCAGCGCTGGCGGATGCCCTCGGCCTCTACTCGGCCTGTCGCCAGAGGAGGGCAAGGAGGCGACAATGCTCCTTTTCAGGGGTAATCGAGCGGCACGACGGGGAATGGGCAGCAAATCTCGTCTGATATTGCGCTTCTCGCTGAGGCCGACTTGAAAATTTTGTACCAGGAGCGCACGACGAGTGTGCTTCATTCGAAAACTGACTGTGCAACCTGATGTAGCCACGAATGTCGCATTGAATTGAACAGAACAAAAATGAAACGTTTGAATTTGCCTTCGTGGGAGATATTCCTTAGAGGCAGTTCCAAATATTCAGGTTTTTTTCTAAATCAGTGTTACATTATAAATATTTATAATCTTGAAACAAATAGAGTTAGATGCATGAAATTTCGCATCAGGAATCCATAAACATTGGAAAGTTATGCTCTATGAAAAAAACATGCTCGATATGTCTTCCTTTGTGCGCAATCACCGGTCGTATGGGTGTGGTGTAATTCTGCACAACTGCCTGCAGAGTAGCCCGAGAAATGGAATAGACTTCACGTTCTGTGGCCGCCTTCAAGTCTCCAATCGTGTATGGATATGACCTTGACTCGAAGACTTTGTTCTTTAGGTATTCCCAGAGGAAATATCCACATGGATTGAGATTGGGAGGAAATGGTGGCCATATTAATCCACTGCTGTGGATATCAGGAAATCTGCTAGACAACATTCTGGTACCGGAGTTCTCTTGCAGGAAGTCTATCGCAACGTTCACTGTGTTGGCAGTCCACGATTTCAATCCGTGTGACTATTTTCTCTGGGGATACCTGAAGGACAAAGTTTTCGAGTCAAGGTCAAATCGATGCACGTTTAGAGACATGAAGGCGGCCACAGAACGAGAAGCTACTCCTTTTTTCTACGGGCAGTTTGACAGAATTACACCACACCCCTACCGAGGAGGACACATTCAACAAGTTTCTTCATGGAGTATAATTTTCCCATGTTTATGAATTCATGAGAAATTTCAGGCATCTATCTCAATTTGTTTCAAGATTTGTTTGTGTGATGGTCCCATGAATAAAAAATCACCCTCTACATTCAACGAATAATGAAGGGAGGGGAGTGGGGAGGAGGAGAGCAACCGTCTCCGCCCCCCCCCCCATGCCCAGGTTCACAATCTATATTTAAATGCTTGAAGCTTTAGTAGGAGCCTGTGGAATGAATCTCCAGGTTTTACCGTGGATGAATGAATGAAAGAAGCGGAAGGAAGGAGGGTGGAGGGTACTGGAGCTGGGGAGACAGAGGAGGCTGAGGGGCTGGAGGGGAGGGAGGCTGGGGGGGCTGAGGGGGCTGAGGGGGCAGGAGTTGGGAAGAACCAGGGAAGCGCCGCTATGAATAATTTCTGCATCTGCCACTACTTGTCAATTGGTAATCTAACGGAAACTGTCAAAGACTTATAGGCAAACTATAGATAAACTGTGAGACTATGGCAAAACTATGAGTCAGAAGTGAGAGTGTGACCCTTTTATTCAATTCTCTGATATCCCCCTGAAAAAATTACTTTCCAGATTTTCGGTCCTTCGTATTTTTTTTCTCCTCCGCTGCTTTAAGGAAACCTCGATGGAAGCTCTGTGATATTAGGGGATGTATCTAAATAAAGCCTCGCCCTGATGGGCCTGGAATGGGTCGTTCCAGGCCCGTCAGATATTGCATTTCCTATTATGGGCTTGCAACGGTCGGCTTACCGGGATCGGACGAGGCGGAGGGCCGGGAGGTCGTGATTTCTCCTCGTCTTCGATGGTGAGAACACTTCCCGCGGTCGCAAGAGTGTCCTAGAAAGTGGAATGAAAAAAGAAAGAGAGGAGGGATTCGACCGTGAATGGACATTATTCCAACGATTTCGAGGAAATTCACCGGACGCGATTAATTACCGGTCACGGTTCGGACGCTGCAGAACCAGCGAACCGAGGAATATCTGCATGGATGATGCACTTCCACTCGTTCCCGTTGACGTTTCACGGTCGGATGCGACACAGCCCTTTAACGAATCGAGGACAAAGTGTTTAAAGTTGCGCCAAGGACGGGATGTTACTGGGCGGGGGTAAAATGACGAGAATGCGAGCACAATGACGAGAGTGCAAGCACAATGACGACATCACAACTCGGGGTCGCTTCATTTTCTCTCTCTCTCTCTCTCTGGCAGGTTTTGCGGGGAAAGAAAATAGTCAACGTTAGTGAGTCCCGTAATGAAACGGGGGAGGGGGAAGAAGGTGAAGTTAAAGAAAGGGAAAGCCTTTAAAAAATGTATTTCAGATTATTTCTTTCCTTGATTTGGGCCTTTTAAAAGGGCATTTCAAAAAGTTCCTTCCAGTTGCTCCTGTTGAAAGGGCACGAAAGTCCTTCACGGAAACGTGAACCCCGTTTCCGCCGAGGCGATTCTTCGAGGCGATTACTGAAGTAAAAGCTCAAGCGTGTGAAACAAGGAGAGAAAAATAGAAACCGGAGAAAGCAAAGATTGCCCCCGTGTGAAAGTGAAACAACTCCCCATCCTCGCGTCGTTCGAAGTCGCCCATGCGCAGTCCTGCGATCTCTACGACGATGACGGTCTTCCATCCGTTCGTGATAGGGCGAGACAGCTGAAGGCTTCAAAGCCTCGGCAGATCCCTCTGGCGGAGAGAAACGCCCCGGGTGAAACGTAGATCTCGGATAGGGAGTCACGCGAGAACGGTTGAGAATTCTCGAGAAATCGCCTCGTCTGAAGCGGGTCGGGTTACCGGTACGATTCATCCGAGGAAAAGGAAAGACGATTCTGATGGAGCCCAGTCGAGTAAAGGGAAAACATGAGTCGATGATGGTTGCGCCTGACGAAAGCGATAACCTCGCCAGAGGTGGCGTTTCGAGAACCTTACTGTTTCTGGTCGATACGCATTTATTTGAGGAAAAAGGATTTATCTTGCAAAGGTGGAGAGGGCTGAAACCACAACAGTTCGCTCCTTTTTAAATACAAATGAAAATGAGGCTTAGGTCCCCCGTTCCCTCATGAGAGGCACGAAGCGAGAAAATGATCAAAGTCTAACGAGAACAATACCCACGTGACCCAGAAACGATGGATGCACCGGACAGAAGCAGTAACGGCGTAAAACTCATTTTCAACATGCAATTTTTCGGCTGCCAAATTTTCGCACGGACGAGACGAGACACATTTACCCGGTCTAAATATACTTTTCGATCGTGATCGAAACATCATGACTCGATCACGATCGAAAACCATACCATAGACCCAAATACAGTGCGCGTCAAAATTAACTTACCAGGGTTTCCTCTTATTCAACGAGAGACGTTAGAGAACTTTTTATCGCATTAGGAAGCACATATAGCACCCTGATCTCGATACAGGGTAAAATTGCCTTTCGCTTCGACTGCAGAACGTAATCGGCCTGGAATGAAGTCTACCAATTTTTGTTGCAAACTCTTCGCTCCGACTCCCCCTCACCTCCTTGATTATTGCTCGTAAACTACGGATTGTTCTGGGGTGTCGATATGCCAATTTGGCCTTCAAGAGTGTCCACACATTTTATGTGGGATTGAGGTCGAGAAACTGCGACGGACGGTCCAAAGGGGACACCCCATTCTCGACCCTCCGGTTTGTCGACTGCTTGGAGGTGTGCTTCGGATCATTGTCCTCCTGCAGCACCCTGGACATCTTTGAATCAGGAAACACGGTAGCTATAGAATGCAAAAGGGCACGCTCATAAATGGTATTCAGCAGATTTGCATCCAGGTTCAGGGTGAAGGTGGAGATCTTCCCAAACCATCCAGCAGGGAAGCAGCGCCAAACACAAATCTTACCTGGGTTTTTCACAGTCCGAGCCATCAAGTTTTTCCCTCCACCATTCCCATCTCTCGATATGTTTTAAGCCAACCGGACTTCGCTGGCTTTGAGATCCAATTATATTAGTACTTCGTGATGGCGGCAGATGAGAGCTTCGGACCCATGGGACGAGCGGCTAGAAGTCAATCTCGTGATGATCCTTCGCTGAAAGTGGCATTTTTCCTCAAGCCGAAATGAACATCTGCGTAACTGGGATGCAACAAAATAGAGTCCCCCCATTTTTAGGCGGATCAGCACTCACGGGCAGGTGAAACAAAGGTTTTGGAAAACAAATAAAGGTTTTGCAGTGCAAAACCTTTGAGCCGCGTAAGTTCCATATTTTTCGAAAAAGCCTGATACGTTAATTTTGACGACCACAGTAACTGATAGCTCGATCATCAAAACTCGATAGCCCTCCAGGACCCCTATAACTCATCCAATTTTCTTACTTAGACCGAAATCGTAATGGAGAGCGATATCAAACTTTACCACCGACAAATCCAGTCATCTCTGGCCCTTTTCCAGGCCATCAAAACCGAAGATCGGATATCCAGATGGCTTTGTTCCTCGCTTTTCCAGTTTCGAACGATGCTCGGGTACGCTCCTCGCCCTATATTCTAATAAGAGCTGTCGTTTTTCATGGATGAAGTAAAAACGCCTCACACAAGTCCGAGGACCATCACGACTCTCTTCCGTCTTCCGATCCTTTTTCGCAAGGAAGACACGAAGTCGCCGTCGGTGCTGCGCTATGTCTCCAAACATTCGAGGTGGTAAAGTTAGAAATATACGATGGAGCAACCGTCCACGTGAAGTACACATGGGATGATTCAAGTTTAGAAAGGAGCCTTCTTTGACGACAGACGACAGGGGGGACTGTGGCAGCGTGACGTCGGATATCATCGAAGTTACGATGATCGAGGCATCTGATATTACGATTCGATGCATAGACCCAGATCGATTTATTATGAAATTTCGATCATAATCGAAAAGAATACTTAGACCGGGTAAAATTGGCGTTCCGAAAGAAAAATGCGTTCGGACTATTTTGGTTTTGCCCTGGGAACACAACTCCTCTGCGTCTTTTGGCGTCCTATCCATGTCTCTCAAGTATGCATTTCTAGAAAGCCGGTGCACTTCTCCGAGCATTAAGCAGAAGGAGCCAGAAAGAAATCTTGTATTCCAGGGAAAGAGCTCACGTCCCGATTCTCTTCTCATCTACTTTTTTCTTCAACAGGTCTTCACAAGGCTGCGAGGGAAGGTGGACATTTTTCGGTGATAAAAAAATCGCCATAATTCGCATGGTTTTATATACTGCACAAAAAAATTTGGGGGGGGCGGGTTTTAGATTAAAAAAAATCTAAAATACCTTTCGCCCCGTTTGCAAACCGCTGGGTTAGAAGGATTAGAAGGAAGACCCCTCCCCTACTTTACTTATTACTATCGTGAAAAGCAAGGATGGGTACTATGGTCGTGGTACTCTCTCTCCGAGGGAAGTGAATGAATGCGCATTATGTTCGGCCCATCGATTGGAAGGACCGGTTCGTCGCGAACGAAGTTGAAAATAGCAGACGATTGGGAGAAACCTACTTTAACTGTTGAATATAGGGAAACTCTCAATCGTTTGAAGCGAAGTTCTCCTTCCCTTTCTTCCATGGATAACCTTTCGGAATTCAAACGAAATACTCTGGACGTGAGAAAATCTTTCCTTCCTGGAATCGATCGTCTCACCGAACCGTGCCATCGATGAACCGCATTCCGGCACGAATGCTGAAATTTCGGAATCGCATCCATCTGCTCGGTTCTTTCCGACGAGAGACGCAGCCCTTTACGGCAGATTCGCGGCTGGTTCCTCCCGCGGTAGGGGTTCATCGGCGAGGTTTCGGTCCATTCCTTTTTTCGACCATTTTCCGTCACGAAATTTCACCGCCTCGTATTCCTCTCTGAGAAGAACTAGAGAAATGAAATTGTGCATGCTACGCGCCTTCCCAGCACAGAACCACTCCTGCAAATGGACTGGGCTAGAGAAAAAAAAAAAAAAAAAAACAGGATCACATATTCAACAAAAGCGCATCAGAACCACTCCTGCAAATGGACTGGGCTAGAAAAAAAAAAAAAAAAAAACAGGATCTCATTTTCAACAAATGCGTATTTTATCCCTCCCCCGCCCTGCCCCACCCTTTCGCCGGAGTTGCCAATTCTGAGGGGTTTTTGAAGGAGTTAGCCAGACCCAAGAGCAAGAAACGGACTTGTTAAGCGAGATACGAACTCTTTTCGTCGTCCACGATGCACCACATTTCGTGATGGACAAAAGATTAACTGTTGCTAATCTTGCTGGCTCCAGTCCCGCCCCCCACGGTTGTCGGGTACCGTGTTGGAGTTCCGTCTAATGCGGTGGGACTTGAAGTTTGCATGGGCATCCCTGCTGATGGTGGCGTCCAACATGCGTTTCGATTTCGGACGCAGTCTGGTCGCGGACATCCGAGTCGAGACGGTTCCAGATTCGCTAAAGGTAAGACCTCAAAGATAAAAACCCAACAAAGAGCTAATTGGCCTGTAAGTCACGGGTCCTTCCTTCGGCTCAAAAGGTAGCCCTGGGCCTGACCTCAAAACAGTCCGTGGGTCAAGCATGGACTGAGTAAGTCTTAGGAAGGCCACGTAAGTATTAGTACAGGGTGTCTCAAAAAAAAAGTTAACGCTGCAAGAAATGATTTTTCTTGTGATATTTTACAATTGAATGAAAATCATTGTACCGGTCAACATGGGAAGAGATTAAACTTTCCAATGTTGAAGAGTGTACGAAAATCCAACGAACTCAAAAGTGAGATACGGAAAGATAAAGTTTACCTTTACAAAAATTCAGACATGCTGATGAACCGCTCCAAACATCCTGAACTAGAGAATCCCGCAAGGGAAGCCCTCGCAGAAGCCAGCGAGTCACAAGTACACTTCCGGGGAGCCTCTCCATTCTATCGCTGCTCCTTGGGGCATCTCTCAGCAAAAGTGCCACGGGATTCATTGACCTTCTCGGCGACCCATCTTTCTCCATTCCTAAAACCAGAGCAGGAAGAAGACAGTCGCAAAACTGCGTCCAATGGCCCGTCGGCGTCGAGGAGGAGCAAGCTTTGAATGTGTCCTTTAATCACGGTGTGTTTCCTTTTGATTGAATAGAATTTTCAGTACCATATTTCACTTCAGAAAGTGTCGTTTTAATGTCGTTTTCAGTAGATGAAAGCTTAATCATGAGTCGATGAAGTAATGTGAAAACCAACTTTCGATCGCTTTTCCTTTCTTTAAACCCCCCCACCCACACACACACACACACGCCTCTCTACGGGACTCACTAACGTTAGGCCTAGGCCTAATCAACAGACTGCCTTCAGGTCACGCCAAGGCCTACCTTTTCATTTTCAAAAGAAACTCAACTCTCGACCTACAGCGCCAATTAGGACTGAATCGTGGTCTTCGAGACATCTGGTTAAGGACGTGTAACGTTAGGCCAACAGCAGGCCTATTCATACGTTCATAAAACATTTCAGAGTGGACGTGTAACGTTAGACCGATTGGAGGCCCGTTTCGCGTTTCATGAACCATTTCAGCGAGACGTGGAACCTTAGGCCTATTAGGAGTACCTCGAACCATCTCGAATAGGTCTGAGGAGAGAATGCACCAAAACAGCATGCAATCCAAGCTACGAGACTTCCTGTTAATTCGGGGATGTCCGGATAAGATATACGCATATCCCACCACCACAATCAATAACAGCTAACCACCACTTCATTCTCAACTCATCTCATGAAATCAGCATAAACATGTCTCATGCATTAAAAAACGGAAGATCCAGACGCCAATACGAAGGTTGAAACAGTCTTGAAACTGGCATAATTTCGGCACGGTATCCGGCAACACTGGGGGACGGTGCCGGAGCAAGCACTCTAAGCCTAATTGAACGAAGGCTAATTTCGTTTTTTATGGCGAAATGGAGCATCGCAAACAGCAAAAAAGCCACTTTTCGTCATCCACGAGTCAATATCTTTCTTATGATTTGTCTCTTTCCTCCGAAAACCCCCCAGGGGGGGAAGGAAAAAAAAAGAACGAAATTCACATCCTCCAAAAACGAGATTCAGCGTTCTCCACAACCCTGAGGAGATGGAGCTTCAAATTTGCTGGAGCAATTCTGCAGTGAGAGAGGAAGAATTTTGTCAAGTTTCGTTCCTGTTGATGCTGTCAGAGAGAAATACGGGGAGGGTGAATTTTTGCGGCGGGAGTGGTTGAAGAAAGGTAATAGGCGCTACCAAAGCCTATTGATGCTGGTTGCGCCTGACGAAAGCGATAACCTCGCCAGAGATGGCGTTTCGAGAACCTTACGTTTTCTGGTCGATACGCATTTATTTGAGGAAAAAATATTTATCCTGCAAAGATGGAGAGGACTGAAACCACAACAGTTCGCTCCTTTTTAAATACGAGTGAAAACGAGACTCAGGTCCCCCATTCCCTCATGAGAGCCACCGAGCGAGAACCGACCGAAGCTCTGCCCATACGAGAGAACGCCCGTGGACCCTCCAGATTCCGGACGATGCGGAACGTCTCCATGTGAGCCGCTTTCAGAGGCGAACGAGAGGACAGAGCGTGAAATTAGTTTCCGAGATCTCATCTGTGGGCGGGAAGCGAATACGGGAACGGGTTCGCGTCACGGATTGGATCACAGATACAAGCGAGGGAGTGGATGCGAAGAGAAAAGAGACCAGATTCCTCATCCAGGGCTTTGCTGGTTCCTCGCTAGATGTCTCTCGGGGGCTTCGTCGGGGATTCCGTGCTCAAAAAGTTGACAAAGGCCGATAGATTGACGTTGGTTGCTCTTCATGTGAATGAGAAATCCGGAAAAAGCCCAGAATCGCAGGGGAAAAGGAAATGAGCTTCGTGATTCGATCAGTGTGAAAATCCGACATCGACTGCGAAAGCCGAGAACAGCCGTTCTAGAACATTATGTTTGTGCGCCCCCTTGCGACCCTGGCAGGGCGTCGCGTCCCCATTCCTTCTAAGTACCAGGAAACGGAGCCTGCCCCATTGAGCCTATCCTCTTCATCTGATGATTGAAAAAATTAAAGATAAAGGATTGTATCTGTTCAGGAGCCGGCTCACACCCAGAAAAGGAATGGTCGATTACAAAATCTAACGAGAACGATGTCCACATGACCCACAAACGACGGAGCCTTGACCGGACGGAAGCAGTAACGGCGCAAAACTCAATCCCATTTTGCTCTGGCCGGGGAACCCAGCTCCTCTGTGTCTTTCGGCCCTTTCAAACATCCATTTCGAGAAAACCCGTGCACTTCTCCGAGCATTACACAGGAGCCAGAAGGAAATCTTGTTTTCGAGGGAAAGAGCTCGAGTCCTGACGGACGGAAGTATTAACGGCGCGAAACTCATTTTCAACGTGCAACTTTTCGGCCGGCGAATTTTCGCACCGACGAGACGAGATACATTTACCCAGTCTAACTATACTTTTCGATCGTGATCGGAACATCATCACGACTCGATCACGATCGAAAACCATACTGATACCCACATAACTGATAGCTCGATCATCATAATTCGATAGCCCTCCAGGACGCCTATAACTCATCCAATTTTCATACCAAAATCTTAATTGATAGCAACATCTAACATAACGGAGAGCGGCATCTATCATAATTGAGAGCGATATCTAACTTTACCACCGACAAATCCAGTCATCTCTGGCCCTTTTCCAGGCCATCAAAACCGAAGATCGGATATCCAGATGGCTTTGTTCCTCGCTTTTCCCGTTCCTCGCAATTCTTGGACACGCTCGTCACCCCATACACTAATAAGTGCTGTCGTTCTTCATGGATGGAGTAAAAACGCCTCACACAAGGCCGAGGACCATCACGACTCTCTTCCGTCTTCCGATCCTTTTTCGCAAGAAAGACACGAGGTCGCCGTCAGTGCTGCGCCATGTCTCCAAGCATTCCAGGTGGTAAAGTTAGAAATATACGATGGGGAAATCTTCCATGTGAAATACACATGGGATGATTCGAGTTCAGTAAGGAGCCGTCTTTGACGACAGACGACAGGGGGGCCTGTGGCAGCGTGACGTCGGTTATCATCGAAGGTATGATGATCGAGGCATCTGATATTTCGATTCGATGCTTAGACCCGGATCGAGTGATTATGATATTTCGATCATAATCGAAAAGTATACTTAGACCGGGTAAGACTGGCGTTCCGAAGGACCCGAGGGAGAAAATTCCGTTCGGACAATTTTGGTTTCACCCGGGCAACCCAGCTCAACAGAGCTGTGTTCTCAGAACCCAGAAAAAGAATGATGAATCACAAAATCTACCGAGAACAATGCCCACATGACCCACATGACCCACATGACCCACAAACGACGGAGCCTGGACCGGACGGAAGCAGTAACTGGCGCAAAACTCATTTTGCTCCGGCCGGGGAACCCAGCTCCTCTGCGTCTTTCGGCCCTTTCAAACATCCATTTCGAGAAAGACGGTGCCCTTTCTCCGAGCATTACACAGGAGCCAGAAGGAAATCTCGTATTCGAGGGAAAGAGCACGAGTCCAGTTTCTCTTCTCTCGTCTGTTTTTTTTTTTTCTTTCAGCTTCTTCACAAGGCTGCGAGGGAATGTGGACATTTTCTCCGTGATAAAATAATCGCCATAATCGACGTGGTTTTCGATATTGCACAAAATTGCTGGCAATGATCTTTTTAGAAGAAAAGATAAGTAATTATCAGGAAAAACTTTTTCAGGAAGAAACGGTCCCGAAAATCCGCAATTAAGCGTCTTGGAGAAGGAACACGGGACTCATCGTTGTGACCTCACTCGTATGGAACTGAGATCCCCCGAAAAATCTCCAAAAGTATCATCTCCTTCAAAAGAAATAAGAGATGTGGCTGCACAAGTCATAGCATTTTCATCTTAGTCTTCCCGCCAGACTAATTGGATCGGCGAAAATGGAACTTCCTTCCTGTAATGGAGAAAGAACTGCGATGAAACCGTGCAGTCCCCCCCCCCCCCTTTCACCCCAGTTTACTTATTACTATCGTGAAAAGCAAGGATGACTACTTTGGTGTCGGTACTCTCTCTCTCCCCCTCCCCGAAGGCAGTGAATGAATGTGGATGGTGATCGGTCCATCGAATGGAAGGACCGGTTTGTCTCGAGCGAGGTCAAAAGTTCCACACGATTGGGAGAAACCTACCTTTACTGTTGAATATTGGGAAGCTCTCAATCGTTTGAAGTGAAGATCTCATTCTCTTTCTTCCCTCCATGTTCTTTCGAAATTCGAACGAAATACTCTGGACGTGAGAAAATCTTTTCTTCGTGGAATCGATCGACGCCCCGAACCGTGCCATCGATGAACGGCACATTCCACGTTCCGGCACGAATGTGGAAATTCCGGAATCTCATCCATCCGCTCGGTTCTTTCCGACGAGAGACGCAGCCCTTCCGGCAGATTCGCGGCTGATTCCTCCCGCGGTAGGGGTTCATCGGCGAGGTTTCGGTCCATTCCTTTTTTCGACCATTTTCCGTCGCGAAATTTCACCGCCTCGTCTTCCTCTCTGAGAAGATCTTGAGAAATGAAATTGTGCATGTTTCTGCGCCTTCCCAGCATAGAACCACTCCTGCCAATGGAGTGGACTGGGCTAGAGAGAAAAAAAAAACATGATCTCATTTTCAACAGATGGGTATTTTATCCCAGTATCCCTCCCCCGCCCCGCCCCGCCCCGCCCTTTCACCGGAGTTGCCAATTCTGAGGGGTTTTTGAAGGAGTTAGCCAGACCCAAGAGCAAGAAACGGACTCGTTAAGCGAGATACGAACTCTTTTCGTCGTCCGCGATGCACCATTTCGTGATGGGAAAAAAAAATTCGCTTCCGTTTATTTAGGTTTGTCTTTCGGGCTTGAGTCCCGTCCCCCACGGTTGTCGGATACCGTGCTGGAGTTCCGTCTAGTTCACGACAGCTCCGTTTCCGTATATTAAGCCTCGTTCTTCCGATTTGTAGGGCACGTTTTTGTGCTCAATTTAATGGGACAGGTGAGATGCTTTGCAGCGTTCAGAGTTTTTAGCAATGGCCGATGGATGCAGAAGAATTTGAAATTCGCATGGGCATCCCTGCTGATGATGGCGTCCTACATGCATTTCAATTTCGGACGCAGTCTGGCCGCAGACATCCGAGTCGAGACGGTTCCAGATTCGCGAAAAAAAGACCCCCCGGATAAATAAAAAAAATCACCAAAGGGCTAAATGACCCGTGTGTCATGGGTCGAGATTCCTTCGGCTCCAAAGGTAGGCCAGGGCCTGACCTCAAAACAGTCCGTGGCTTGGCAAGTAAGTCTTAAGGAGGCCACATAAGTCTTAGCATGTCGCTTCTGGTAATTCCTGTTTAAAAATTGTTGCCGCGATTTTATACAGGGTTGTACAAAAGTTTCCATTCACTTCGAAAATTAATTTTTTTAACTAATCAACGAATTTGTGACAATTCTGATGTAGAATTTGACTCATTTATCTTTTTTCATGCTGTTCTATGTACATAATTATGCAACTAACAAGCCGAGGTTAAGGTTTTATCAAAACTTTAACTTTATAAAAGAAAAAGAGAAAGAAATGTAATAGAAAGAGAAGAATGTGTACGAGAACTTCTGCACAACCCTGTATATCGATTGATGATATGGAAACCCTCAAAATTTCCTTGGAGCGAGAGAGGGTGAAGAAGGGAGAAAGTATTTCAACAATGGTTTTCGTATTATTTTATCGAATAAATTGCTGGGAAACTTCTGACATATCTTCGCATGGAGGAAGGCCGCGCAAAACTTGGATGAATTCCCACGGATCAGTAATACGTCGGAGCTTCTCGGCATTCCTTTATTCAAGGATCCTTCGAGAAATCGCTAGGAAAATATTTTTGCAGCCAAATGACTTCGCATGAAGCAGGAAAACGAGGCGGACGGATTCCCGTCGGTTTCCCTCGGGTGTCGGCTGCCAAGTCGGTAAACCGGGAACTAACTTCGTTACGTTGGCTCTAAGGGACCCGATGGGCCTTAATCTCGTTGGGATTACGGCGAGAAGGATCCGGTGTGCCACAAACACGACCACGACGACGTCGAGATTTCTCAGCCCGTTCATCCGAAGGGGCAAGCAACCCGACAAAGGGAAAGCATTCCGGACCCGATCCAGTCTAAGAGAATTCTCGCATCTCCCTTGGCAACAGACATCGTAACGGACGAAAGCGTCTGATTCCCCCGAGATCGGTGCGGGTTGAGTCACTCTCGACTGGAATGCTTCCGCCTCTAAAAAAAAAAAAAGAAAAGAAAAAAAAGGAGACCCTTGGGGCCGCATGCTGATGTACTCGAAGTGGAGCCCAAGAGGTTTGTCGTCTTCAAGTTCTCTAGTCCATTGATGGAAAAGTATGGAAGAAAAATGGATGCGATATCGACGCGGTCGGCGGCGGACAGAAAGTGGACGTTATGCGATTTCCACACACTTCCATTTGCCTTCTTGCAGGAACATGCAAGTTCGACGGGTTATGAGGTTCAAGGATTTTACTTTTTTAACTTATTACAATGTGCGATTTAAAGTAGAGTGTCAGTCCAGGTACAAATCTGCCATTCCACTGTTCCCGAAACCATTTGAATCGACTCCGATCATCGAGTGTAGGATGCCAGATGCGGGATTTCCCGAGTGCGCCCAGCAACCCTGTCCGCGTTGTTGATCCCTCTCACCGTCCGATTCCGTCGTCTGCGAGAGCGGATGGGGAATTCCGAGATTCTTTCGTGGATTGGCCCTCAAACCCGGTCTCGAGGTCGCACGTGCGCGGAGTCGGGTCGCCCGGTTGATCTCGAAATTGCGGGCGGACGGAACGAAAAAGAGGAAAAAAAGCGACCGACCGACGCAATATCTGCCGTTTTTTCCCATCGTACCTATAGGAACGGGAGAAATAAGCTGTCTTATATGGATTTCTTTTTTAACGAAAAATGTCCACGTTTCTTCGCAGACTCGGGAAGACGCTCGAGCGAAGAAGACTCAAGCCGAGACCGAGGGCCTTCCTGGCTCTTCGTGCGGGAGGAAAACGATAAATGAAAGCGATCAGGCTTTGAAATTACACTCTTTTTCGATTGGTCTTATATAATTTTTATTAAATTATATATATGATTATCTATAATTTTTCCCGTGAATGCCTTCAGTTTATCTCAAACAGATCTAGAAAAAAAAATGATTTTTTCATTTTACTCTGGTCGTGAAAGTATTCGGGTTTCGTTCTTCACGACTTTTAGCGGAAGCATGGATGCCAAACTCTAGACGGTGAAATTACCAAATTATTATTTTTTTTAGAGGGAGATAGCATTTGTGGGCTCATGAGCATCGTTTCTGCGGGCTCGGAAGCATGCGGGAATCGTTCTCGTTAGATTTGGTACGATCGTGAACCGGTCCTCAAACTATTGCAAAAAAAATTGCAAAATCCTTTTAACTTTTTTTTTCCTTAGCGATCGTATGAAGAAAACATCTGCGGGATTGGCTTAATTTCCTGGTTGTGAAAAGGAAACCGACGTTAAGCACGGTCGTACAATAAATGTTATTGTTAGATATTAAATGAAAAGCTTTTTTGTTGCTGGGTTCCCTTCGTATTCTATTTCTCCTTTCTTCTCGTTTCCGTTTTTCTCCTTCCGGTTCCGTTCCCTCACCTTCTCTGCGAGGCCAGAAGCTGGTATTTCTCAGTCTCTCGTCGCAATTCGTCGCATTTCGTCGCGATTCAGCGAATGAATCGAGCCTCGCAAACCGAGAGCCGACTGCCGGGTTGCTCTCAACCCGCGAGGAAAAGGCAGCAATCGAAGCAATCAAACCCAAAGGTCCACACTTTCGGTCACTTTCATGAAAGGGTGAAACCGACATTTCGGAGGCGCAAAGCCTTCCTCTCCGAAAGAACGAAAGATCTTTTCGAAAGGAAATAAAGATTTCCTTTCGAAAAAAAAAAACGTTTTCCTCCCCGTTTCCCGTTGCGTCCATCTAATGCAATCTTCCGTCTTCTAATGCATTTTTTTATGGTATAAGAAATGACAAGCCCAAACGATCGGTTTTCGCTGCCCGCTAGTAAACCCTGCGATATTAATACTTACCAGCAGGAAGGCCCATCAAGTTCGTGGGCAGCCTTGATCGTTAGCGCCTTCGAATTGGGAATGAAGCATTCTCGCGTTAACGTCTCGTGTGCAAAAGAATCTAATTCGGGGGAAATAGCCATCCGCTGGATGCACCGAGAGCAGCGCATACACTCCAAAAATAAATTGTTTAAAAAAATCGGAAGTTTCTGATTCTGCGTCGTGAAGTTTTTGATTAAGGACATCGATTCCTGGAGTTCCCCCAAGCTCTGAAAAAAGGCGTGGCTTTTTCGACGAATGCCATCCCGTGCTAACACATTTTTCTTTTAATATTTCTTCCTGGACTTTTCCAACTAAAGGTTCTAGGTTCGAAATTCAACCCGAATATGTACGATTTTTTCCTCGTCCACTTAGGTAAAGCCTGTTTCTAAGAATAAAAAATAAATTTCCTAGCATTAAATTAAATTATGGAGTGGCTGCCTCATGCGCTTGAATTGGCCCTGGCATTCAGCAGAGTTCATGGCAATGAAAATATCCTCTCGATAAAACGGAACTTTCGGAATTGACGCCCTATGGAGCGAGCCCGAGACGTCGAGGATTCCCCCAAATTTTCCCTATCATCTCCCAAAGTGACGAGAATCAGAAATGTCATGTCCAATGAGGATCCTAATCCTCTAAATCCTAATCTTCGGGGTGCCAGCGACAAGTACCGGAAAGTACCGAAAGTCCCGCTAACCCTTTCTGGAATCCTTCGTGTCGGCCAGGCACTCCTTCCATTGGAGACGGAAGACGGAAGGAGGGGAGGGGGGAAGGGGGGAAGGAGGGAAGGAGGGGAGGGGGGAAGGAGGGAAGGAGGGGAGGGGGGAAGGAGGGAAGGAGGGGAGGGGGGTCGCGCTCTTTCCGAACGAAATGAAAAATGCGATGTGGGGTTATGAATGCTTCGAAGGAATTCGGGATTTCGCGAGGAAACGGGACGCCGTGGAGTGAGGAACGACACGAAGGAATTCCCGATTTGGGGGGAATAAGAGGATTACAATTTTCAGGACGATGAGAGGAAAGCTCCTTTGCGTAATATTCTAGCTCGAGGCGATCCCGGTTTTTTCGGAACAGCTGACTGCTTGAGAAAATTTTGGAAATGTTGTTTCCTAGGAATTCCCTTTTTTTTTAGACAGCAACATGCTGTCTAAAAACAGCAGTTTTCTACTAAAAACTAAAAACAGTTTTCGGAAAAATCTTTTTATAGTGTCCTTGCCACAAAGAAAATAATACGTTCTCTCTGTGCACGGTTTAATAGCGAAAGAGACAGAATGGTCGAGTCCGAGGCTAAATTCGAAGCCTCTTAGATGATATTCGTATCCTGTTGCCAGGCGGAAAGTATAGTCTGCATGATCATCTTTATTATTCATTCACAATCACGACCACATCCTACAGGCATTCCCACCGGAGAGAATGGGATCGCAGCCGCAAGTAGCAAATATGCAAATCCAGCAAACAAAAATGAATTAAAGGAGAGTCGACACGAGGAGAAAGTTTCCCCGGGCAAACATCCAAAGCAGCGCCTAATGGAATCATGAGGATTCCCGAGGCGCCGCTTCCCCCTTCCCCTTCCCGATGGCGAAACCGACTGGGCTGCAAGTGAAACATTGGACAGATCCTCCCGCCCGAGTGCCTCCACGGGCCACCGGACTCCTCCATGCAAGTTTGTCGTGAGCTCGTGCGACACCTTCCGGCGAACCATCGAAACGATGCAGGACCCTTTGAAAGGACTCATTCAAGAACCATCTCCAAATTTCATCTAACTTCTTCAAAATTCTGTTTTGGAGGCGTTGGAACTATTGGAACTGAGTTCCATGCGGCAAACATCCCCGACTCATAAACAATCACGTCGATCGGAAAAGGACCAGGTGGAAGGATATTCTGGTTACTGTTTCTCCTGAAGCCCTTATTTTTCCTTTAATTAGCTTGACGCGTCTTCCATTTTCAATGCTTTGACATTTTCGGTCCGCGAAGCTGGCAATTCTCAGCTTTGAAAGTTTCCGTCATTCCCCATGTAATCGTTCGCATTTCCTACCCAACTGCATCTTCCCGTCCATCACAAGATCCAGCCTTCCCCAAACTCGTTGAGCTGCCCCCCCCCCCCACCCCCCCGCCCCCCCCCCCCCCCCCCCCCCCCCCCCGCTCCAGCCACGAGTCGAAAGGGCTGAAATCGTTGCTGAGGATTGACGTTCATCAAAGCGATTCCAGGGAAAGGATCTCGCTGATGTTAGATGCATGAAGCTCTGACCCTTTGTAGTGACATTACAATTCTCCAAGACCACTCGAGAATGGAGGAAAAAAATGAGCACCCACAAGAGGGGACGACACGAAGCCTGTCTTTGCTTTAAGGATCGCAACACGACGAGAAGGGAAGGAAGGCAAACATGTTATGCAAGTTCAACAAAGTTTGTTTTGTGAGTTTCCAGCTCCGAAACTGAAATTTTAAAGATTCAGACGAAATTCATTAGCATATATTTTCACCTCCCATATAAACAATAAACAAAAACGTGAAGCCTCTCGAAGTATTGGTTCCTGAGCTTTCGTCCAAAAAGTATTGTCGGCTCTTTTTATCATCCTAGAACCCCACATGCTCTCAGTTTCTTCAGCAATGCCCCTTGACTCCAATTAAATAGCACCAAGTCATCGTTTCTTTGTGCTCTGGAAAGCGAGCTACAAAATAGACTGAGACGGTAGTCAGAGCACGAACGCGTTCCATTCATGCTCTGAATCTTTTCAGAGAAAACATTGTTTCTCAAAACACGCAGGATCCAAGAGATGCAATTGAGCGATGCACACGAGTGCAGAAATCTTGAGCAAACATCATCTTTTTTCTTATCATTGCAGTAACAGATAACGCAAATTTATTTCATGGAAGCAGATAATGTCTCTGAAATAGAATGGTCATTGAGGTCTGGAAAATATTGTATTCTTTTCAGGCATTCGTGGAGATAAAATCTAATGAAGTAAAAAAAAAATACATTGGAGAGTACTTGTACTAATCGCTTGCTCACGTAACGACGAACAGAATTATGGTGATGAGCTCCGGAATGCCTACAATAGCAGTTTGAAGGCAACATAAATAACATAACCGATTCTTCCAATTTTGTTTCTCTTATTTTATTTTCTTCTTCTTCCAGTCCAGCTTTTCCTTTTTTCAGTTCCGTTTCCCCCTCCCCTTCCTGCCAGGCAAGAAACTGGGATTCCCCACCCTCTTATCGCCCTTCTCCCAGAGATAATTTAGAAGTCATGCTTCCAAAGCGAGAACCAACAGCTGCTGACCCAACCAACCGGCCTCCCCGGAGGGCAGCATCCCCGGAGGGCAGCATCCCTGGAGGGCAGCATCCCCAGAGGGCAGCATCCCCCGAGAGACGGCTGCGACGACGATCAGACCGGTGTGATCTTTAAAGTCTTTCCACCTGCCGCTGATTCCCTCTAATTTCCACGTTTTCCCGTCGGTTACATCAAATGCCGTCTTCTTTCTTCTTCTAACGAACGTTTTTTCCGATCGTAAAGGAACCGATACGTCCAAAAGATTCATTTTCGATTTCTGCCAATAAACCATCATTCTTCTCGATTGAGAAGCTGCACGTTCTCCTGCAAAGGGCACCTCTTCGGCAAACCCGCTTTTAGCTGGGCCAAAATGACTCCATAGCCCTTATCTCCACGTTTCAGACGGTCCAATCGAGAAAAGCCTTTCGCAGTCGTTGAGGCATCTGAAGGAACAGAAGTCATCACTTCTCATAATGGAATCCGAGGTTATGGGAACTTTACACCTCTTCCACATTCTTAAGATCGTTCGAAGAGCACTGAAACCTCACAGCAAATTCTTTTTTAACACATAATATCCGATTTCTCCCCTATTCAAGTCCACGTGCAACTAAATACGTTTGCGCTTGAATCCCTGCTTCGCCGCATCAGCACGAAAGACTCCATGTCGTCCAGGGTCTTTCACCCTGGACGACATGGAGTCATTCCCGGTCCGTTCATCCAATCCCCAACCTGCAAGAGGCGAGGGTGGAGCCCAAGTATGCACGTGACAACGTTGAGTGTAAGGCGATATATAAATAAATAAAATTATTGAGCCGGATGAGCGGTAACCCCTGGAAATAAAAGCATTGTAATATATACAGTATGTAAAGTAAACTTATAATATGCGTTGTAACAAAAGTCTGGAATCACGGGGGAAATAGAATGGGGATTACTTCCTGTCTAATCTACTTGGAACTAAACCTGTCAACCCGCATTAATACTGTAATGACAAAGTTCTCTTACTCACAAAGTTTGATCTCCAGGGTGACGACGAGAGACAAAAGCATGACCCAAATGGATAGACTCAATTTGACTCATTGACTTAACTTCAGTCAAATTCATTATGGAGTGTCCCAAGTTTACTAAAAATTGACCAATTGGTCCAACATGAGCGTAACTGTACTCGTGACTTGAGCCGACACTTCCAGCCCTACATCATCACTCATCATTTCAGCCTACCAAATTGTCAGGAACAAATAAGAGGCTTGCAAGTATTGCCATTACGTAGAATGCTAATGGATACTCAACCGTGATAGTTTAAATCATAATTATCGATACGAGTAAAACTGGTATTGCTGCACGGAAGGGCGACTCTAGAGAGGACCAGCTGACCTGTTCCATCAACGGTATCCTAATCGACCGAAACCGACACATTCTATGGCATCAAAGTGGAAGCAAGGATCAGTTGCTGATAGGGTCAGGATTGGACGCCCGAGGATTGCAATAGGAGCATAACAGATGGCAACTGTACCTATTACTGCTAGCGTTGGGGTGTTACATCAGTAAGGGCTGACGGAAGGACTGTGGGAGCCAGTCATCAATCAGTCTATTCGATTTCGAAAATGAACTAATACCATCCGTTTAAGATAAAGTTTCATCAAAAATTATTAAAGGATGACCCAGACAAGCGACCAGAATTTTGCGAAGTTATAATGATGATGATGGAGTCTCTGAGTGCAGGTGCAACACTCATCTTTCACCGATTCCGCCACCTTCATGCCGCACTGCGACGCAAATCGAGACGACTGCAGACACAGGAGCGACTTCACTGGATGGCCGAGATGGCCGTTGAACGCAGGGGCTTCAATATTTTGTGATCGTGCGGCGATTCCATTCATCACATCCGGCGCACCCAACGCCTCAAAATAGAACTCGTGCATGCAGCCGAATATTCGCTTCGAGACGAGAAGGCCTCGCACAAGCACGAACGTGCACCGGTCCGAATTCACCTCGAATGCTCGCCAGTGTCTTCAATTCCCCAGCGGATGTGCATTTGACAGCGAAGTAAGATTGAATGGCCTCCTCGCTCGCCTCATCTCAACCCAATTGGATTTTTCCCTCTCGGGATACGTCAAAGACACCGTACGAGACACGTCCGAGCACACAAAGCGATCGACGACAGCACGTAACAGACACCATACGGCCCGTTGCCCCGAGAACATTGACAAAAGTGCACGAGCTGCAAGATAATTAGCCTCAAGCTGAGCCAATGGGACGAGTTTGGCCCGATTCAGCAAAAATTGGGCTGCTGTGGGTCCTTCAGGGTCATTGGGAGCCAATTTCGACGACTACGGTGTTTGATGTCGATGTTTAGCAAACAAGGCGAAGCTATTTTTTCAAGTTTTTTTCGCTTTGAGTCACTCTGGGTTACTTTGAGTCACTGAGACACTTTGAGTCTCTCTGGAGAACCTTTTTAAAGTCGAGTCAAAGAGTCCATCAGACCTATTAGCTAACCACGAGTGGGAACTCTTAGTAGGAAGTGATCCCCTTTCCATTTCTCGATCATATCACGCCATCTCTATCGTATTTCTTGACACACCGTGTACTTTAGTGTATGTGTAGTCCTATATGTAAATGAACATTGCGTCGGAAAATCGGCCCATGTGATCCATTGGGCCTTCCGGCTTGAAATTGCACTCGAACGTCTTTAAGATAGAAATAAAGCAAAAGGGAGAGAGAGATTATAGCGGAAAACTCACTTTAAAGCAAGGCAATATTCCCCTTGGAAGCAGAGCGTTGCGCGCGCAACGTTCTTTCCTCCAGAGACGGAAGGAACTGAAGGGAGACGGGACAGAGGCGGAGAGGATGACGGAGGAGGGCAGGATGCCCACTGGCGTTTCCTCCCTCCCTTCCTCCTCCCTCCCTTCCTCCTCCCTCCCTTCCTCCTCCCTCCCTTCCTCCTCACTCCCTTCCTCCTCACTCCTTTCGTCCGGACGCTTCTCGATTCAGTCGGAGTACGTACAATCCCTATTATTTTTAATGATAAGGAAACGATAGTGGATCAGGGACTGTCGGATTCAGACTGTCGGCTATCTGTCATGATGAGGAGATTAAGGCGTTAAGAATTAGTGATTTCCAAGCCGCTGGTTTTGGAAGCATTCAAAGCGGCCGGAGATTTTCGCATTTCCTCCAGATCTTCCTCTCTCGATGGAACTAAATTCGCAGCAGCGAATCCGGCGAAGCATTCAGAGAGTTGTTTCCCTTTTCGCTCGGGCTCTTCCCTCGCCGAGAAGCCTCTTAAATCAGGGAGCATCACCACCGGGAGATCCGAACGGCTCTTCGATCCTTGGGAAAGCCAAATGCATGGGGAAAGGCGAAATTTACGATCATCGAGTCGGTATCGGCGGAAGTCGGCCTTCAATCCGGCGATCCGACGACACTGCGCCTCGGCCCTATCTCCACGAAATGGCATGCACCAGTAAGGGAAGGAGATGTAAAATGGGATACTCGGGTAAAATGGGACACCGAAGTTTGAGTGACTCTGCATTGCTGTCATCGATCGGCAGTGTGTG
>CAJPEV010001742.1:36567-58598 GCA_905338385.1 Darwinula stevensoni | reverse complement strand
GGGAAAGCAAGAGACTACCAGAAACTCAGAAGACAAGAAATTTACATTTCATTGGGATTTCAGCCGAAAAACCTGCTTTTAACCCTCTCTTCTTGCTAAGTGGTGGGCCGTAAATCATTTTTTCAACCAAACAGACTATTAAAGCAATACCAGCAAAGGTAGGATTAGTATTTTATGAATAAATCGCATTTTAGTTAATATACCATAGCATTACATGGTTTTTTTTTTCGAATTCTGGATTATCCGTGGTTTTCGATTATCCGGCGAAGGTCTCCCGGTCATTAGCCCGGATAATCGAGGTTTTACTGTACGACAAAATTTTGAGAAACATACATTTCAGGTTCTATGCCTACATGAATGAAAATTTTGAGATCTGCTGTGGAAGATCTTCAGACTCGTATATATGGAATCAGCACCTGAATGACTACAATGCCTAAAAGTATAATAGATAAATGACCTTAGACCTTTTTACAAGGTACAGCGAAAAAGAGCCCTGAGCTGTGAATCCATATAGCTTAGCTCTTAATAAATATATTTTTTCATGAAACAGTCACTGCATGGACAGGTATACTTGCAAGATTATTACAATTTTATCCCAAGTCTTGATTTTGCCAACAAAATGCTAGCCAACAGACTAAGAGGCTAGGTGAGGCCTCAATGAAGTGCAGCCTCAGCATGAAACAATTTATACCTCACCATACCTTTAGGTGCACCTATCCCTTTGCAATTTCAGACATCTTTTAAGTGATTGCTCATGGTCTTCCTTTGCCATACCCTATATTTATTATGTCTGGTAACGTTGTTGGTGAAGACGACTGCTAGGACAAAACAAACTGCCTTGGCTGAAGGAGAGATTACCCAAAATTTTAGTCCCTCTACTCATGAGGAATCCCTTATTCCTCACAACTTCACAATGTTATCAGTCTTTGGCAATAAAATATCTAAATATATCCATGCTTTGATTCTATTAAATGTTATTGGGGAGACTACTTTTAAAAACAGAAAGTATTCATCATATTGTTTGTTTTATTATTTTAAATACTTTTGCATAAATGCCCATAACCTCAATAATACAGGCAACATCTAACCTTGTGATGCTTAATATGGCCCAATTGGTTACTCCAGGATTCACTAACTGGGTTCAGCCTTCACTTCTGAGATTCCTTGATGTTCCACATTAAGATAAGAAATGCCTAATGCTCAGGCATCTCCCTCCCCACGTATGCTGTAGCTTACATTTGGAATTTAATGCTCAACTTGGTTGGATTCAAACTCAGATCCTCTGCTTTGGAAGCCAAGCTCATTTTNGAAATTGGCTGAAGAATTTAACGTCGGTGTA
The DNA here is from genome assembly GCA_905338385.1 of Darwinula stevensoni. Classification (NCBI taxonomy): domain Eukaryota; kingdom Metazoa; phylum Arthropoda; class Ostracoda; order Podocopida; family Darwinulidae; genus Darwinula; species Darwinula stevensoni. Next base: position 57,259 of record CAJPEV010001742.1, on the reverse strand, counting down.
CAAACAGTGCGTGACATGATCCATCGAAAGGACGAACTGTATAAGTTTGTTACATCATCTGACACCTTCAACGGTACATCACAGCGTAAATCAACAAAAGGCTCTAAATTTGATGAACTGGACACCGCATTGTTCAATTGGTTCCAACAAAAACGTGCAGAAGGACATCCAGTGTCAGGGCCATTGCTACTGGAGAAATCCGCGTGGTTTCACAAACAAATGAACATCCGTGAACCATTTTCAGCATCACAAGGATGGTTGCAGCGGTTCAAATCGCGGCACGGGATTCGACAATTAGACATTCAAGGAGAGAAACTCAGTGGCGATAAAGACGCCGCTGCTTTGTATATGACAGAATTCAATCGGCTTGTTACGACTCACAATCTGTCGCCCGAACAGATTTATAATGCCGACGAAACCGGCTTGTTTTGGAAAGCTTTACCATCCAAAACTCTCGTTTCACAAAACGAAAAATCTGCACCGGGACATAAATCAAGCAAAGAGCGGATAACTGTGCTAGCATGTGCGAACGCAAGTGGATCTCATAAGCTGAAGCTGGTCTGCATTGGCAAATCCAAAAAGCCTAGATCGTTTAAGGGAACCGAAATGCGTTATTTCCCGGTTGATTATTTCAACCAAAAGAAAGCATGGATGAATCAAGAGATTTTCAAAGACTGGTTCTTTAACCACTTTGTTCCTTCTGTCCGTGAACACTTGAAGTCCAAGAATTTGCCCCAGAAAGCAATGTTACTGTTGGACAATGCCCCTTCCCATCACAACGAAAACGTCCGGAAGACAAGTGATGGGCAGATTTTCGTGACCTATCTTTCTCCGCATGTAACATCTCTTCTGCAGCCAATGGACCAGGGTGTTTTGGAGTCATTGAAGCGGCGTTATAGGAAAGCATTGCTTCGTTCAGTTCTGGAAGAAGATGTGGATCTAAGGGAATTTTATAAAAAGTGGACACTCAAAGACGCGATTTTCAATTGCTCCGACAGTTGGAATGATATTCCAAGTCTGACATTTCAACGGTCTTGGAGAAAGTTGTATCAAGACGTGATGACAAATGACGATAACGACGACTCGACTGCACCAGAGGAGGCTATAACTGCCGACGCAATCTTCCAGCATGTTCAAGACATTCACGGTTTCGAAGATGTCGATCGAGACGACATTGACCAATGGCTTTCGTTAGATACAGATCAGCCTGGATACGAAGTGAAAGACGACGTCACCATCGCCGCAGAAGCATCGTCATCGAAAGTCGTGATGGAGGAAAGCAGCGACTCCGACTCCGACGATGGTCCTTCGGCAGAAAAGATGCCAGATAAAAGTGTTTCACTGGCAGAAGCTCTCACGTGCGCAGAAACATTATTGGAGTTTCTAGAACGAGAAAGTGACTCGAATTTCAGTGATATTTTAATGCTACGCAAGATACGCACGTCGATAAAGTTGAAGCGGTGTAGGAACGTGAAACAGCGTCTTCTGACCGATTTTTTTCAACAAAACAGACTATTAAAGCAATACCAGCAAAGGTAGGATTAGTATTTTATGAATAAATCGCATTTTAGTTAATATACCATAGCATTACATGGTTTTTTTTTCGAATTCTGGATTATCCGTGGTTTTCGATTATCCGGCGAAGGTCTCCCGGTCATTAGCCCGGATAATCGAGGTTTTACTGTATTGAGTGATGTCTTCCTTCATTGGTTGCAATAGATTTCTGACAGCAAAGTGTTACCATGAATAGGCACTATATTTTGGCAGAGGAAAGATCTTGTGTCTCACCTCCACTGGGTAAAGAAGGAGTGATGAAACTTCTCACAATAAATAAGAATATTTATAGGTTGGTGTCTTTGTATGGCAACACTTTATGAAATCTACCTTTTAAACGACTAAAACATGAAACCTCACTCCAGAACTACCAGGACATAAGTGCAAGGGACCTACTTTCATTAAAATATTATTGAAATTGGTAAAAATGTACACAAGCTATAGCCAAACAAAGATGTACATACTTAAATGGGCCACCTTGTACAATGCTATGCTAGATGCATAGTTGTTTCTTACATCTTGATTGAACGCCCTTACCTTTGCATGCTTCCACCAATAGTCTGGAGTGACAAGGATATGGAAATTATCTTGGTTATGGTTTTATAAGGCTGTTAAGACCCCCTTTTGAAGGATAAGCAAAATAGAAAAGGCAAGAAAGCTCCCATGGAATACTTATCTCTTCCTGTCCAGAATGAGTTTGTGAATCTCTTTGGGAAAGCTGTGAAGAATTGCTTCCAGGATCAGGAAATCGAAGTATTTCTCCATTATGTTTGACACTACTCCAGATGTGTCTCTCATTAAGCAGATATGAGAGGTGATTAGATCCAAGTCAGCGAAAAAGGATACTATAAGAGGGAGGCCTTATGTTTATACTGTTCTGTAACTGGAATCAGACTGAAATAAGGTGGTTGTCAAGAGTTGATATTACCTTAGAGGCTAGAGCAACTAATTGGAGGAGTCCTCGGGGCAATAGATATCCAGCGACTCAAGTTGTCCAGAGGCAGTCCCCAAAGCTGAATTGCTTGCAAATAAACTCACATCTCTTCGCTTTTTGACTGCTGCATATCTGGTCAGGTGGATTGTTTTGGTGCAAAAGCAAGGAAACAATGCATGAAATTAAGCATTGAAGACCTACCAATTGTTTATTGGGTGAACTTGAATGCCACTGCAATGCTCTCCATTAAAAATTAAGTAACAAAGTAAGTGGAATTTGACCATATGATTGACATCTTTGCACCTCCAAAAGCAAGGAAAGCAGTGCTGTAGTTTTAGAGGGAGACCTGTGAGTGTGCTAATCAATACTCATAGTGATCTTCATGAGCCCATGACTGTTCTGTATACTTAAATAATTAGGTACCGATTGGGCTTTGTCATTCAGATCCACACCAACTGAGAGGGTGAAAATGTAGACATGCATGTGTATAAACTATTTCAAGGGAAGGAGGAACAAAAAAAAAATGTAATGACACAGGATGCAGCCTCTAATTCCATGGGCACTACTTGGTTTTCTATCTGAAGAGCTTTCATGTCACATACAGGGTTGAATATTCCAGGACTGTTAGTACTCACACAGCACAAGTACTGTATATCCCAAAGATTTCCCAGCAATGTCCTCTTGGGACAAGTGAGAAGTCCCAGATACTATTTGCATTAACATCTCAGCAAAATCAAATTATCTGAGTGTCTTTCTTTCTGAAATGGACTCATTTTCTACCATACAGGACAACCCCTTATCTTCTAAGGTGTCTCCAGTCTTAAATTCTTGATCAATTGGAGAGTAATGGTAAAAAGGGAGGGAAATTTTTTGCTTTAAGGACCCCAACATAAGAGACATCTCCATGGGGTAAATGTAACTCTTTATGAAAAGTCATGCAGTTACATGGGTGAGATAAACAGGGATAACTTCTTTAAAGCTGATACATGGACTCAGATTTCCAACCAGGGTAGTGGCACCCAGACATGCAATCAGATATCATTAATGAGAATATAATGGAATAAATAAAAATTATGATCTCAAAATTTTAACTTTCCTCAATGGCAGTTTTTCTGATGTACAGTGCAAAAACCATTACTTCTCTTCTGTAAAAATCAAGTTTATAACATTGAAAGAAAAGATCTGAGGTTGGAGATAAGGGCACATGGGAGATATCTACAGTGAATTTGACTTATTTTAACTAAACTAGCAGCCTTTTGATGAGTCCTCATATCTTGAACATTCTATGACATACTGTATACATCCTAAACTTTCCAGGATGTACTAAATGTATGAGACGACAGGTATAAGAAAGCCTTAAAAAATAATACTAGAGCTTAATACTTAATTACTGATAAGTCTGCTTCATCAGAATAGGAAGCAAGTAGCAAAGAGCTATGAAAGTCTAATTCTACAATCATCTGAGCCACACAATTGTACAGAGGAAAAGGAAGTACTTTAACATTCAATGTAATTGCAGGTAAAGCTCTTCTGAATTGTGCCATTCACTGCCTTTGATTACTTAAGGTAGTCTCATTGCTGTGCCACTAGAAAAAGATGTAAGAATGAATCTATGCTCCAATATCTATCAAATAGGATTCCATGACAGGTTAACAAGTAGCCAATTATGCATATTGTAAATGATGTGCCCCATCCCCTTCCTTTTCAAAACAGGTCATTTCATCACATCCCACCATTGCCTTTAAAAAGCAGAGGGACACCTTATGAGCACTTTTTAATGTTCAATGGTCATTGACTTGTCCCTTGTTTTCCTTTACCTACATCAATATTTGCTACTTTAATGACTCTCTATATCCACAGTTAATAAACCAATGCTCTAAAGCAGGGGTCGGGAACCTTTTTGGCTGAGTGAACCATATTAAGATTGAGCTAAGTGCTTGTGAGCAAAAGATTTTCAGAACATCATAATTTTTCCTGAAGTTGACAAACAGGTGTGCATTCTTTGATACATGAGGAACAACCATTATTTTCAACCATGACTCAATGAGCTAAACTTTTCAAGGCTTGTGAGCCAAATATGGCTCATGAGCCATAGGTTCCCAAGCCCTGCTCTAAAGGGTCAGAAATGCAATCACTAATGGCTATACTATAATAATAACCTTATAATAAAATATATAATAAAAACCTTATTGCTGCAGAAGACAAATTCATGCAACTTGGGAGTCTAACCTCCTCCATCTAATTTAAGAGCATATGAACATGAAGATGTACCTTCACTAGTATACAAGAAGGTAGTTCTCAGAGAGCAAACTGTCTGAATTGAGAACACTAGCAAAGTTTGCAAATTATATACCACAAAATCTTTATTCTATACAGTCTCAATAGTAGAAAGCATGCAACATGACTCAATGTATAAAAGAGTGTGAATCAGAATCTCAAGGTAAAGCAGCATGTAAAAAAATGAGAAGCAGTTGACACAAGTAAAAGAAGGGATAGGTCTAGGTATAGGTGATAGGGGAAGAGGAGGATTGGAGAGAAGGGAGACTGACAGACAATGGATGCCCAGGGGAGCCTGAATCTTCATCATACAGATCATCCAAGCTCTGCAGGATGGCCTCACGCAGACCCAAGGGATTCAAGATATCTGGGTCACTGCAACCTCGCCTTGGAGTCTGGAGAATGGGGAAGGATTCTTTCAGGGCTTTGAAGTTCTGAAGGCTCTTCCTACTTGACTTCATACCTCCTGTCATCTGGAAGAGGAAGGAGATAGGATGCAGCATGAATTGTCCATTGACCTTTCAGAGAACATGACAATGGTCATCAGAAAATGATGAGTACCTTGTATTCTAATGAGCCAGCTCATCCTTACCCTTGCGTTTATTTACTGCATATTCATTTTCACCAGCCCAACAGTATATTTCCATATCTACCAGTCAGGCCTTAACTTTTGCTTTTGTCTGACACAGTAGATATGTCCAACTTCTATTCAATTGAAAAAAAAAATTGAGAATTGTTAGAAAAACTCTTCTCAAGAATGAAATAAATGTAGCACATTTTATAGAAAATTCACATTGCATAGGACTGCAAAAGATTCTGAAGCTATCAGAAATCCTGAGGGACTCAATGGCAAAATGATAAGTTTAGTGCATGAAAAAATATCTATCTCTTTGCTGTTGCAGGAATTGAACTGATTGTTTAATAATCAGAAAATTGTTTATTCCTTTAGACAGAGCAAATGAAACTAGCTTTTCCCTATAAAATGGGAACACCAATTTATATAATACAACAGCATTTATTTAAAGAAATATCTAAAGAAAGGTCTTGCAGACCCGAGAAAAAGAATTCCTCCACCATTTAAGACATAGATGTAAAGGTATTACTGGGCTACCTCCAGCTAAGGGCTTGCTTATCTCCCCACTTGTGATGGCTGATCAACCCTCCACAGGTATTCCTGAGAAATTCTTGGCCTGAACTTTCTTTTGTATCTCAAAACTCACCAATGAATGGCTAAAGTTGGTTATTTAATATTGTCATAACCCTTTGACATAAGATATGGGCCAACTTGAAAGAGAAAACAGCTTCATGCATTGAGTTTTACTACACTCTTACTTCCTTTCATTCCTTCATTCCAGGAGTTTTGCAGATAAATAGGAATCAGAATGGTACAGTTACATGCAGAATACGTCCGGTCCAGCCTGACCCATGGATTGTGTCAGGCCAGACTATAGCCTGCTGAGGTCTCTCAGCAGAGCTTGGTGTCACTTGATGATGCATTCACCTGCACCCAAACGAAATCCTGATTGCCAACCAAGCTCTATGCCCAATCCACGAGTCAAGTCAGTCCTATCAAGCTGATCGCCATTCTGCACAGAGCTCAAAATCATCCTCTATTCATCCAATACTGGGCATTGGAAATTCAAACGATATGTGTCACTCAAATGCTACAGGACAGAACTCCACTGAAGATTTGCATACAGGCAATTAGAGGTTCCTTAAGGACAGATCACATCCCCTATTATTGATCCAAAGTATGACTTTTTCAATTTCAGATGAACAGAACGAATAGTTATTTCAACACCATGATTCATTTATGCCTGGGACACAGGAATGTGATCAACCTGGAAAGCTTTTACTGCTAGCCTCTAGTGTTTCCTTCTTTCTTCATATTCATGGTTATTAATGGCTTTAAATGCAGGGTGATTGCCAACATATGTAAAATGGTTCTGATAATTGGGCCTCTTTCTTTCATGTCTTTCTCTAGCTGAGCACAATAAGAAATAAGGATTATTTATTTATTTTTTTTTGCAAGGGGCTAGGCATCAGTAAGGCTACATTATAATTTTTTCTGAATAACATTTGCATTCCATTCTCATGCATCTGTGCAAAAATTCAGAAGTTTTTCTTTCATGAACACAAGTGAAAGCATCTCAACAATCTATGGTAACATTTGCCAAATAATTTTATAGATGGAAATAAAATTACTGTCCTCATTATTGTACCACAGACCAAAATGCATTTATACTTGAAATCCTGTCAAGCAATAACATGCATATCTACTAGCAAATCCATTATAAACAACACAGCAATCACATAACATTCACCAATGATAATAGAGACTGATAGAAGTAGCAAGGTAAGTGATTAATATTTGTGTTGTCATCGCAACAAAACTTGAAAATTTCGGGCACCATTGAAATCCACCACAGCATGGGAGGCTGTTCCTCACCTCTGCTAAACTTAATCTAAATGTAAATTTACACTCAATCTAAACCTTACCTGAATGCATTGCAAAAAGCAGCAAAGGGAGTCTATTGTCCCTAACCTCAGAGCTGAATGACTGCTTTTAGATTGATTAAGTTCAGATTTAGATTAAGTTTAGTGTTAAACTCAATCTGAATCTAAACTTAACCTGTACTTAATCTGAAAAAATTTTAAAATGCAACCAAGGAAGTCTGTTGCTCCTCACCTCAGGGCTGAAATAATGCATGTGGGGAATGTGGGGATAAAACTGAAATTACCTATCAGAATGGGGGGAGTGGAGATTGATTAACTGTGGCACAACCGAAGTTCAGGGGTTTCATGCCCCTTTTTGAGACTTCTTACGAAGTGAAAACCATTTATGACCTATATCATAGCTCACACAACACAAGTATTTATGTCAATTGTGTGTCATGGTTAGCTCCACAGGGATATCATCTATTCCTGCAGCCTTATTTTGCCTTCAAATCCCTTAGTACTTTCCCGGTTCTCAAGTTATTTTCTGCTTCCTTGCATTTCTCCTCCATCCAGTTTTCTCTTGCACTCTTCACTTTCTGATTAATTTCATTTCTCATAGTTTTGTATCACTTCTTGTCTTCTTCCTTTTTTGAGTTTTTGTACTGTCTCCTTTCCTTTATCATCTCTATTATCTCCTCTGTAATCCATGGCTTTCTACTACTTTTTCTTTTCCTTCCTATCACTTTTTCTGCTGTGTTTAGTATTCCTTTCTTATCTATTCTTTAATGAATTTTGCTACTTGGGAATTAAGATAACTAAGGATGGATGAAGTATAAAGGAAATAGCAAGCAGAATAGCACAGGCAAAGAAGGCTTCTTTTGTTTTTTTACCAAAAGAGGCAACTTCTGACACCAAATTCTGTCAACCTGGAAGTTAGAAAGAAATTCTTGAGGACCTATGTATGGAGTGTGGCACTGTACAGATGTGAATCATAGACAATAGTGACTATGGAGAAGAGGAGATTGGAGGCGATGGAAATTTGGTGCTACAGAAGGATGCTGAAGATTCCCTGGGTGGACAGAATAACAAATGAGGAGGTACTCTGAAGACCACATGAAAAGAGAAGGATATGGAAAAGTATAGTACAAAGAAGAGACCAACTGTTGCCACACACGTCAAGACATGAAGGGATGCTGAAGACTGAGGGGATGATAGAGGGAAAGAATTACAGAGGAAGACCTAGACTAGGGTATACACAACAGATCATACAAGATGTGGGTTGCAACAACTACAGAGAAATGGAAAGAATGGCAGAGCGGAGAGAGGAATGGAGAGCTGTGACAAACCAATCTGAGGATTGATGATGATGATGTGTGCCATGATTTTGGACTCACATGCAGAATCAAACAATGAGAGGTCTTCCCCATCATCCCAAAATTTAGACAGCATTTAGACTGGGTTGGACCAGGTCAAAAAATATTCCACCTTTCAGACAAAGCTTTAGCAAGAGTCTATGTGAAGGACAGGCTTCTTGCTTTTAGAAAAAAATAAGTTTAGATTAAGTTCAGCATGAGTAAAGAACAGACCCCTGATTTTGCAGTGAAGAAAGACAAGCTGCAATGCATGATTGCTGCTGCTTCTTCAGTCATATTTCTAATCGATAGAGAAATTGGTTATTTTCCAAATCTGAATGAAAGTATGTTTTACATAGGCAATCATGAGTGACTGAAGGTATGGTTTAGTCTGGTGGCATACATTTTTTGGGGAGATTTTTTCTAAAAATTATTTTTGTGTGAGTGAAACAGGAAGATACTTTCATTGAAAGTCCTACTTTTGAGGTCTATCCCTTAGGGTGCAAATTTTATGCGGGGATGTGTCCAATAAATGTTTTCACTCCAGTGAATTGGGCAGCTATAGAAAACTGAAACATGGTACAGAAGTATCTGATGGGCCAATCATTTCAGGAAACATTGTACTTTTGGGGTACAACACCTAGAGGTATGTTTTTCTGGTCTGTTTGTCCAATGTTTTTTTGATGCAGTAAAATGGGAAAATATATCAAATTTCAAATTGGTAAATGTTTCCTGAATATTGAGTTCAAGAAAAATCCTGAGATTTTGGTTCTGGCATACTTGAGGTCCTTTCTTGAGGTGAGGGAATTGGTAACTTTACAATTCTTCACTCATGAAAAACTATTCTTACAGTTGTGCTCTAAAAGGCACTGGATGAAGGAAATATTTCAAGGGGGCATTTTTTATTGGAAAATTAGAATCAGTTTATTTAATGTAGCTAACATCAGGCCAGAAATGGCATCACACCAACAGAAGTAACTTAAAGCCATAATGAAATATACCCATGACCCAAGGAATTCAACCATATTGGTATGCATGTGCATCTAAAATGAGTACTTCAAATCCAATGGTCATTTTCTTAGATTGTCAAGTACTGAAGTCAAGATTGTCAAGTAGCCGAAAATGGCCAAGCTAGCATTTCTATATCCTCAGTGATAAATTAATTTAACTCTAATTTCAAAATTTCTCTTGTGATGAAAGTTAGATTGTCTGTAACAACCCCTGCATGATAATAAATTCAATAAATTTGATTGTCTTACTTTAGTTGTAATTGAAAATAAGAGTATTCAATGAAACTACAAGGTGTTTTTAAAAAATGTGCCAAATTGTTATTTATAATAGTGAAAGTATATTTTATTGGATTGGCCAAACAGATGTGGAAATGGAAAGTTTTTGCTAAATTTGAAAGAAATCCATGTTTTACCATGTTTAAAATAGCTCTTGCATTCTCAGATGCAAGCATGCAGCTACTGTTGCCATTCCAGAATTGCTCCATTGATGAAACTTCACTCCAAGTGCAAAGAGACTCCAGTGACTTCTTGCAGTAACTGCATTTTTATAAAAGCATTTTTGACAGATAATTCTTAATGATTTGGTGGACTATTAAAAGGGACATACCAATGTCTTGAGATATCTCCCTCTGTGTTGGGAGGCTCTGTGGATTATTATCCACTTTGTCTAAAACAGTGCTTTACCTCCTTTTTAATAGTTCACTGCATTGGCAGATGCATCAGCAGGGATATGTGGTGCATTCTTTATCCTTCATTTTTTAACCAGTGCAACAAGTCAATATCCTTAAGATTTGGCACAAGCCTTCATATATCTATTCATATATGGAGTTTAAAAATTGGGCTGAATGAGTAAAATTTTCTATCAATATAAAAATTATCTGGTGGTTTTTTTTTTTAACACCATGCATAAAGAAAATGCAAAGGAGCTTGAACTAGGTAGTACCTGGTTTGCACTAATCCAGGGAGAGCCTTTGACACCTTGAGATACTTCTGTTTGAGTGGCAGCATCACGCAGCAAAGAGGAAGAATTTTCATTTTTCTGGGCAAAGCATATGATAATCTTCCCATTTCCAAGATCATCTTGGTTTATGGTGTCAATGATGACAGCCTTCTCAACGCTACCAGTGAGACGAGCCAGGATGGCATCCAGAGGGGACAAGTTCACTCCTCTTCTTACATCTGATGAAGGGCATTTGGAATGACCCTTTTTCATATCCAAAGGAGCTGCTGGATTGGGTTTCTCAATAGGTGAAGATTGACATTTGAGTTCTCCTGCAACATTGGAGGAATTCCAGTTTTTTTCACTGGAGACATCATCAGCTTCATGTGCTTTGATCACCACTTCATCCTCTCCAGAACACATACTTTGATGTCTAAGATGCATGGATATGCTGGTTGGAGATTTGGAAACTTTGTTTTGGGCCAGGGACATTCTTCTGGATATGCTTTTTCTCAACATGGACAAATCATTATCCATTCTATTCTTGGTGAAAGCCTCATTCTGCAAGAATTCCTTTGTGTCTTCACCATGTAATGGGATGGAATGGAATGGCTTGCCATTCTTCTCTTCATGATGCACAGGTGCCTTAGAGCATACAACTGGTATCCTGGACTCTAAGTTTGTTGACTTCTTCAAAGGTGACTTCTCCTGGCACACACCTTTCTTTTTGTTCTAGTTTCACAATGAGAATTTCATTCATTACAGATATAATGCATTTGTACATCACTATACCAAGGACTTACAGCAGATAGAGGAACTGGGGTTTCTCCCAATGGGCCTTTGAATAAAGATCTTGCCAAGGGCACCCCTCTACTTCTATTCTAAAAATAGATAAAATAAGCAAATTGACAAATTCACAGCAACTTATGAAAATAAAGGTAAAACAGGCTATATGTGCTCAAGTGTGTCCACATCCAAGTTTGAGAAAATTCATGAAGTCTATTACGCTCCCTAAAGGAGTTTGTATAGTGATTGGTGAGTTAAGATCCAAAAGAAAAAGCTTTCCTACTTTGAAATGCTTACAGCTAGGGACCAGAAAGGAAAGGAATGTGCAGCAAGGAGCACTCAAATTTCCTGTGTGGTCACATAAATGGAAATTTTTACTTAATGTTGACAATATAAAGAAAAATCAACCAGGCACTCCTCTTCCCACTTCTGTTCATGGCAGTTTTGTGGTTTCCCTCGAGCTCTACAGGATGTTTCATTTGGGAGAATAGGGAGTCAAGTTTCATTTTTGTTGGAAGAAAACTAAAGTTGGATGCAAGGTAACCACAGGACTTCCCATCTTAGGTGTCAATCTAGATGTTGTTTTATTATTACCTCCCTGACTCTGTGGGGAATTCATTAGCAAAGTTAACCTGAAAGAGGGATGCTATCATCCAATGACTTTCTGACATTGGATGGACAAATGACAGTTACATTTGACAGCCAATTTCCAAAATGGTGGAGGAGGAGTTTGCAAATGCATCACTCTTTTTTGGATTCTAGAGTTTCTGTCATCAATAAATTATTGGAGATATGCTTGGTTTTTTGTTGCAGTTCTATTGCATTAAAAATCAAGTTATAGGAGCACCTTGACACACAAGAGCCTATCTTGCAGCAAACTCAACCAAACCACCCAGATGCATCCAATCTTATTTTCCCAATAGATGGAAATGGGAACTTTGTTTTTTTACTCTTCTTCCTGGTCACTACAGGCCCCAACAATATTAGTTCCATGCTGACAATGGCAAAATGGCAAAGTGCATCAATACAATAGTGGTGGAATTTCTTTGACTCAGAGGAACAAGGTGGGCATGGAAGGGCACATGCAAGTTGTCCTCCTTAAAAGATTAATAGTCATTTGGGAAAATAAAGCAATTAAATTATGCTGAAGTCATGGGTTCAGTAACCATTAAAAAAAGTTAAATATTCTCACATCCAAATAATGCTAATTTTCAAGTTTTTAAACATTATTCATAATTTAATTCTTAATTTAGGGGCAAAGACTTGCTGATCTACATCATTTCTTCATTCTGACAAATTATTATTAATTGGCCCTTACCTTGACACTGGCAACATGCATAGGCATACAGTTCTGTGGGTTTTTCAAAGCTGTATCTCTGCTTTGCTTCAGGGGCTTTTGGCTGGTTGCAGGGAGTAATTCTGACTCCATAATTCCTGCTGGCGGCTGCAATTAAGCAAATCAAATAACCCTTCAAGAGTTGCTATTCATGAATAGAATTATCTAGACTAAGTTTTTCCTAACCCACTAGGCCTGCAGAGCTCAACCCTTTTGATAGGGCAACCCAAATTAGCTTATTCAAGCAGTTACCCATAAATAACTAGTTGGTCCATTAAAAAATAATACAGATGGAATAACAGCAAATACAACACTAAACACTTCCTTCCTTCTCCTGGGCCCTATGCAACCAGACAAAAACTGACCCTGGAATAGGTCACAAGCAATAGGTTGGGAACTACAGGACTAGGTTATAGCCTATTTTAAGAAAAACAATAACATGGAGATATTTTCAGATTTTTCTCACTGATAAGACTGCTTCAATAGTGGTGGGATGAAAATCTATTGTAGTAGAATACTGGAAAGCCTCAATTGCTCTAGTAATTCAGGGTAGATGGAAGCACAGTATCCATCCTTCCTCACATAGGTTTTCCTGGTACTCACATGCCTGGCCAACAGAGAATATTAAATTGGCCGACTGCCCAGGTATGGAATTTGGCCTTCCTTTCACTAAATTTCTTTATTTGCTACATCTCTTAATGCAGTTTATATGAGGAAGACATTAAGACTCATATTGGACAGCACCCCTAACTTTAATTGGTCAAACAACAATGTCTTTGGAGGTTATGACATGTCCACAGAATGTATCCAAGTTCACATCCCCCTCTGTGACATTTAGCTCCTTGCTGCAGGCATGGTTGCCATGTGGACAGCCTCATCTCAGATGTACAGGAAGCCTGTCAAGGAAACCTGTTCAATCTCCATGATGGAGTTCCATCATCTCACTGCTGGCCACCCATATTCAATACAGGCAGTTCAAAACCTAACTCATGTGAAACTTTCATATATCCAGGCTGTGCGGTTCTCTATGGGCCTACATTCCCCATACAATCCATTTGGCTTTTCAATATACCATCACATGTGACTGTACAGGATATCATGCCTACTATATCCATGTATGACTTCAAGCATAAAAGGCTAATTACACTCCTCATCACTACATGATAAAAAAAAAGTGTACATCTACAGACAAGCCCTAGGCTTGCCAATGATCATAACATGTCATATATATGATGATAATTTCAGTAATTAATTTTTCTTGCACCTATTGCAATGTACAGGGTGGGCAAAAAGTCAACGTACCCCATACTTACCTAATGGCTCCAACTAGTCCATGTGGGCTCCATTGTGGTCCAGATAGAGCTGGATGCGGTGCCAGGTCCTCCAGTATATCTTGCGCAGCATCTGAGGAGTGACACATGACATGTGGGGTGGACTGTGCATGACTATCTGAATGAGGTCTTCCCAAACCAATGGATTGGTTGTGGTTCTCCAACATCCCCAGTACCTCTGCCTTGGCCACCATGGAGTCCCAACCTCACCACACTCAGCAACACCTTATGGGTCTTCATTAAGGACAAAGTTTCTGCACATCAGTATGAGACCATTGGTGCATTATGAGCTGCTGTGGTTGACACCTTCAGCGGTGTCACACCCCTGTTGCTGTGCAAGATGTCCTGGAGGACCTGGCGATGCATCCAGCTCTGTCTGGACCATGAGGGAGCCCACATGGACAAGTTGGAGCCATTAGGTAAGAATGGGAATATATTCACCCACCCTGTATATGAACACATACCCATGTACAACCTTCACTGCAGTCCCTCAAAAAGCTCCATGACAGAGTTCCTCCTGCATGACAACCAAGTTTTGCCATCAGGACTGTCAAGAAGAAACTTCCCCATCTTTATAAACAATTTTGCAGAGGTTACATTCCATTTTAAATGCAAGAGTCTAGTTTGATGTCATTGCAGCACATTTTTATTGCACCAATATGGGCATACATATATGCAACCTTCAAGTTAGTCCTCAAGAGTTTCATAGCAGAGTTCCTCTAGCAAGGAAACACCATTATGCTATCAGCACTCACAACCACCCATATGGAAAGATCATATATGGTAGTTATGTGTAATTATCTGTGCCTTATAATTTTATATATTTATCATGTATTGAAATATGCAGGCATATATAGTTGGAGCATATGATTCATGTAAGGATTATTCATATATTAAACATACCAGGGTAGCATATATGTTCTGTATAAAATAATTATACAATTTGAGGGATGGACTCCTGCATATATGATACACCTAGTTTAAGTATATGGTTTTTATGAAGAACTTTCGCATATTGTGAATACACACTCAGCATGCATGCTTTCATTTAAAAAATATGTGTTGCTGGAAATGTATATTGCACCATATGCATATGGGATATATACTTTAGATGGTATGACCATATGGTATGAAAAACTTTGTGGCCTTTCCATATAACATTTACAAGTACTGCATGCTTCATGCTGGAAAGGTTTTGTGGCTCTTTTTAATGGTGGTTGTAATGCTGCATAATGGCTTTCATGCAATTCCTAATGAAGTAAGCCATACATTACTTAATTACTTATACCATGTTTTGAAAGGCTGTATATGTTAATACACTATACGCTTATGGAACTGTAGGACTTGAAAACAAGTAGGGCACACTATGAGGCTTTAAAATTCTACACAATCAGGCCACTCTCATGATTCCCATTATGAAGTACACATTAAACCAATTCTGAGTGGCAGGTATGTGAAGAAACTGCTGTGATTTTACTCTCATTTTCCTCTTCCCTGATTGGAAGTACTAATTGACAGATCCTGATTGATGGTACAACTTGAAATTGATATGGAGATCTTTGTTCACTTATTCCAACATTTTTCATTTTCAGTAAATTAGTGAATGGTTTTTGAATTTTCACAGAAGTAACAAATGAAGCACCAATTCTCAACTTAGTTCCAGAAGTCATTTTTGACATTTTGGCGAGACATGCAAGAGTGTCATGATTTCATGTATGTTTCATACCTGATTTGGTCATGTATCTTATCAGGTGTGACATATATGCCTCACCATATACTAGATATATAGATAAATATATTAAATAAGAAAAGTTTCTTATCTGCTCCACCATATCTTTTACATACATGCTTTTTATAAAATTCTTATATGGCCTTGCCATATATGATCATATACTCATTGTTTCAATAGCAATATATGATCAGATATATTTTCCCACATATGTTCATATAATATCATATATGATAGACCATATATGTCCCATATATCATATATGCCCATTTCTTATAAAATCATGTACGATTTTTCCGTATGGGCAGTTGATGTATTCCACCATCCTGTTCACTGTCACACTAAGGTCATTTCCTCAGAACTAACAGCTATGAAAGAATTCTTTGAGCTTGGGATCAAGTCAAAGTTATAAGGGGTCAGATCAGGTGTGAGTATGGGAGATGTTCAATAATCTTCCAGTCCTATCCTGCAAAACATCTTACTCACAATTTATGAAATGGTGTGTTGTGTTACACTTTTATTAAAAATGACTGTGCCCTGAGCCTGCAGTTATAGACTGCATTGTCAGATGGTCAGATACAGTGTCTTGGACAGAAATTCCTGATTCCACACAGCATTGACCATGAATTCCAATTCAAGAAACTGGGACTGGCCATCCAACAATTCTGATACTATAGGCTCAGGGCACCATCATTCTCAATACAGGTGCAACATAACATGCCATTTCACACACTCTGAGCTTGCACCTTCCATGGCAAAGGAGGGTCATAGAACAACCCCCATACTCACCTGATCTGAGCCCTCTAAAGGGCAGATTCCTGATTCTGAGTAGAAAGAACACCTCTGTGGCCATCTGTTCAGGGTAGTCCACAGTCTTGGCAAATCAGTGCATATGATAATGCCATATATCAATCAACCACTGAAAGAACTCTGTCAAGGACCTTTTGAGGAACATTTTCTAAGTTGTTTGAATGTCCATGTACAATGTAATGAGCTAAAAAAAAAAAATTGAAGTTGTTTCTGAGATGACCTCAATACACAACAATATCATGCTATTTGTACCAATAAGCTTCAAACTTTTGTACTTTAATGTTCACTACACAGGGTGTAACAAAATTTAAGAATCATAGGGTTATAGTGTAAGGGTTATTTCCACCCTAAACTGTTTGGAATTCACATGCCTACCAAATAAAACACGGTAATGGCAAGGTTATCTTAAATATAAAATCTGGTCCAAGTGGCCCATACTTATCCTATTTGAGCCTAATTATTCAGACATTAGTATACCAAAATTGACCCAAAGTGACCCAAAGACTCAACTTTTGCTTCATTATCCTAGAGTGACTCCACCTAAGATTCTGTCTTTACTAAGGCACTTCAGCTAACCCAACTGTTAGAATAAATGAAAATGTGGTCAATTTGGGTTACTCTGTGTCACATGGACCAGAATTTGTGACATTATCCCGTCAGGTAAGTAGGTGAGTTCCATAGAAACAGACAAGGCAGAAATTAATTCTATGATTCTTAACTTTAGTTAAACCCTGTAAATGTAGGTGTATTGCATCATATATGATGCAATCCATGAACTACACCTGAATCATATATATGGATATATGATACCAAGTACAATTGGCAAGATCTCATGTATAGTATAAAGGAAAGTTACATGGACTGCACAGCAACTATGTCTACATATTTGCATACTTCTCAAATACATCTACATGTTTCCCTCTTGGCAACTCTCAACTGATCATAAATTATATACTGTTTAATGTACAGAATAGGGTAGGAAGGATTTCCTGTTCTCCACATGAAAAAGCCAGAGACTTCAAACATCTCTTTGCCCCTTTTCCTACAAAATAAAAATAAATATATTTTCCTCTCCTATCACCACTAGGGTTTCTAGGAATTCCCATCCAAGATAGAAAAAATCTCCTATGGATGGTAGAAGACAAACTAAGAGAAAGAGCAAGGGTATGAGTTATTTACTGTATATGAAAATTAGCACAAGTACCTCCTTCCCACTCTCCCCTATTCAAATGCTCTTTTTTGCCAATTTCTCTCACTCACAACCAATCTGTTCACAATTATGAACTCTAAAATCGCCTCTAGCAACGTGCACAGCAAAAGCCAAGTGTGCACAAGATGAAGGAATACTCAATTTTGTAACAAAAAATAAAGAATACGAAAAAAAGAACAAGACTTGTCCCCTGCCAAAACCCTTCCTTTCTCTGTTCCTTCATTACTACTCCTCAATGCCCTGTTTCCCTACTCATAAAATGTGATTCATCAGGCACCAGCCAATCTTGATTCTGGTTTTTTCAATCTCACAATGTTAATATTGTTCTGTGGAAAAACCAAAGCGTGACATTTATGTACCAATGTATAGAGCTAGCAATAGAAAGCATGTCCCATACTAGTATTAAAAAGAAATTGAGTGAAATGATTTTTTTTCTTATGCACCTTACAGTTCTGGAAGAAATATTTGCTCAACTGTCCTAGCTAGGTATGACAATGCTTCTAAGTGTCTCAGGCACAGTTATGTTTTTATTTTCCCAGATAAGCCATACAAGAAAATTTTAGAGTTGGGTTTGAGATACTATTCAGAAATATATATAAGGAGATGGTCCACTCACATTCAGAGGTTACTTAACCCTGGAACTGCCAGAAACAGCACAGCTGCCTACCAATGTCAATCTAATCAATGATTGGCAGTTCTAGGGTTAAATAGAATCCGAATTATAAGATCTTTGTGAATTTGATTACAGAGAGTGTTATTACCAACAGAGCTAAGATTTCCTAAGGTTCTAGTTGGTGCTAAAGATTAGATGGCAGGGGAAAGGGAAAAAATGGACAAGATTGAAGCCAAATATTGGTAGCAGCAGGATATCACAGGAGTCGAATCTAAAATTATGTCGATGAATAGGCCTAGCCTACACTGTACGTTCTAACTGATATATCATACCAAGTTTTCCTTCGCCCGCATGACGGGATATAAGGACTCCCTGCCGCTTCTTTCCATGAGTCCACGTGTAGCAGGCTGTGATCCATGGTCTGGAGGCGGTCGAGTTCCAGTCACAGGGAAAGCCAATGCAGAACTCTTGGGAAGGACCTGTGCAGCCATGCCTAATACGCTTGGCCTGGGTTCCGTTTTCCGAACGACTTTTCTTACTTTGAGACTGAGAATTACTGGATCTTTGCTCCAAGCTTTACTCGGACCTGGCTGGCAGTACTGCTGGAGCGGTGCCTCCTCGGGTGTATTTGGTCGAATACGAATTTTTCGAGGTCCATGCATCCTGCCTTGGCCTGATTATAAAACGATTAGGCTTATTCTAACTCGAATTGAACTTGATTCGTAGGAAAGCAGTGGGGAGTGGAAGTGAGGAGGTTCTGGAACCACGATGAAGATACCGCCTCGCTGACTTCATAGCGCAGCAACCGAACTGAACTGACCGAGGATCGAGACACTCATACCATCTGACGGAGGATAAGGGAAGCTTTTCGTTCTCCCACCAAGCACGAATTAGTCCAATGACCCTCCTTCAATGGCTGCTACTAGTTCTTCGGGGAAGCCGATATTCTGTCTGACTGTCTCAGAGCGACGTGTGCAGTGATTTTCGATTGATTTCATCCCCCCCCCCGACTTATGTGGCAGCGGGAATGACTTAATTCCCACTTCAGTCACTGATTTAGCCGGGAGTAGTTACATTGAGACAGACAGATGGATGTTGGATGACATGTAGCGCCGTTCAGAAGGGGTAAGGGGAATGGGGGGGGAAGGTGCAATCAATCGGAAAGCACTGAAAAGAGACTAGTCACACGACTTCCTATTCATCAGCATAGTTGAGCTAACTTAGGGTCTACCGCCATGGTCGGACTAGCGACCTAGGGCCCCTCGGCCCTCTCAGAGGGACTCTGGGAGCAAATGTGACATATGAGGTCTAAAGCCTCCTGTTTCGTAAATTGTGGCCCGCCAGAGTTGTGGTACCTGAGCAATTTCTTTCTAGTTTCAGCGACCTCAAAATTGAAGGGTTACGAGTTGTTGAACTCCGTGAATCGGAGTCGTGGGCCCAAAGAGTTCGAGACTCCCTGGTTAAGAATGCAGAATTCTCGCTTTTAACTGGGAAAGATGTGGAGAAATCAATTGAGGGAGCAACTTTTACGTGGGATTGGACGGCAGGACGAAGACAGGCATACTCAAGCAACACAGAACGTTGCATTCTGGCCGCATCGTCGCAAAAGTTGCATCGACGTCGCACCAACGTCATTCGACGTCCATGGTTTATTGAGTCCTAAAGTGCATTTTGTAAAACTGAAAGGCTATTGGCTGGTGATGCTTCTCATGAATATTGCTAAACGTCCCAGATGACATGTTATGATTGCCCAACGTTGGGTAAAGGTGGGAAAGGTTGGCGGAACGTAAACGCTGGAGAACGATATTGGCCCAATGTGGACCCGCCAGTTTTTCGCCAAGCCACTAGATGGAAACGGATCTCGCTTTTCGCACAGTACACAAAAGTTCCCTTTCCTCCTTCTCTGAAATCGTCCCTCGCAGGATTGTGTAGTACCTCGTCATATGTTGCGCCTAGTCTCATTATAGGAATCAATAAACGCAGACACTTCATAATTTGTTATCCACATATCTAAGACAGATTCATGGAGCCAGGCCATAAACAAGCTCGTACTCCCGATGAGAAGCCTTTTTGAGGAAAAGGAAGGTAAAGATCCACGGCTGGTGTCTACTTCCAGGCATCAATAGGCGCGGTAGCGCCTATTCCCTTTCTTCAACCCATTCCCGTCACAAAATCCAACCTCCTCGTATTCCTCTCTGATAGGATCTACAGGTACGAAATTAGGCAGACTTCTTCCCATCTCAACACAGAATCGCTCCAGCAAATTTGAAGTTCTATCTCCCCCGGGTTGTTAAGAAAACTGAATCTCACTTTTTGAAGATGCCAAATTCATTCCGTTTTTTTTTTTTTTTCCCCCCCCCCCCCCCCCCCC